>JAODUO010000616.1:337500-359451 GCA_025642075.2 Ridgeia piscesae
CAGCGAGACAGTCGATACGCCTACGCGAGTGTGACGTTACACCAAATATAATCAATGTATTGCATTCATAACTGGCTTAGATGGGAATATATTCTACTTTTGAAAACGTAACCCTTAGAACGGGCACTGCAAATGCATGTTGCTTACGATGTCATCGTGTTAGATACTGCAAACAAAGTCGCAGAACTGTTAGAGTTGAAATAGTTCAACTTGAAATGCAATGTACATTTCTTTGTAGCTGTGGAAATGAATAAACAATTTGTTTAGTCATATTCTAGCGAGAAAGTCGTCGATTTAATATTTATTTCGAATAAGAACACGTTCAATGATGTACACAATAATATACAATTGAAATATATAGAAATATGTAAAAAAAAACTCATTTATAAAATATGGGTCGATAAAATAAATGAGATAATAAATTATATAAAGTAAATAAATGGTACAATAAATAACAATAATAAAACAATATTATATAATATATATATATATATATACATAATACACACATATATATATATATATATATATATATATATATATATATATATTTTAGAACCACTTAAAAGTAAAGGTAAGAAGTTCTTATATAGCGCAGTATGCAATCCTCAAGATTGTAAATTTTGCTGTGTGTTTATTTATCCAAATAATGAATTTATTTTATTGAATTTTATTTTAGTTACATATACACATTTGATAATGTCAATGAAACCAGCGTGAGGGCATTGTAAATAGGTGTACATAATGTTATTATATTCTGGATTAGGCTGCATGTAATCAAGTGTTAAAAGAAACTGTGCACCAGCCTAGGTGTCCACGTTGATGTCGTTGACTCCAAAACAATTATTTACTTATAGGTAAAATACATTTTCATATATATATATATATATATATATATATATATATATATATATATATATATATATATATATATATGAAAATGTATTATATATATATATATATATATATATATATATATATATATATATGTTGAGGGCATATGTAAATAGGTGTACATAATGTTATTATATTCTGATTAGTATAAATCAAGTGAAAAACTGGACACCTAGCTAGGTGTCACGTTTCTTTTTATACACTGATACACAGTAAAGACATATAATAACAATTATGTCACCTTTTCAATGCCCTAGCTGTATCGAGTGACATTATACATTGTATAATATAATAATATATATATATATATATATATATAATATAATATATGAATAAAGGGTACCTATTAGCCCAGCCGATATGTGACAAAATATGGCCGAACTGTGCGTTTTATGATACAAGCATGACATTTGGCACTCACTTAGATTTCATCATTACAAAAATATTTGGATATAGAGCCATCTTAGATTTCGCTCCTGAAGACGTTGGCGGCCATTTTCCAAGATGGCTGCCGTAAACAAATTTTCTCATATCTTAGCAACTGCGTCAAGTAAATCAGTCGTTTTGGTATCTGATATAGGTTATCGGGGTCCACCATTTCAAATATGTTACTTTTGACCTTCTCCGACATCAACATCCGCCATTTTTTAAGATGGCGGCCGCCAAGACTAATGATCCTATATTTCATGACCTGCGCTACCTAGAGCAGTAATTGTTTTGTCACAATATATATTTTTTTAGATTTAACAAGATTTTGTTAAACAAGACTGCCACCTAGAGATTCAAATCTAGATGGCAGGTGGACAAGGAAGCCAACCTATCTATCTAAGTATACCCAGCCCGTCTGAGGTATATGTCGATTTTATTTTAAATATATTAACATTACTAGTACCTACACTTTCTGTCAATATTTTCATACCCATTCAATATTTTAAACACCTCAATCTGATCTCCTCTCAATCTTCTGGTTTCTAGTGTTGTTAAACCACATTCTTTTAGACGCATTTCATAACTAACATTCCTGAGTTTTTGTATAATTTTGGTTACTCTCCTTTGTACTCTTTCTAGCATATCAATACCCTTCTTGCGATATGGCCTCCATGCTTGTATACAATATTCTAAATGAGGCCTAACTATTGTTTTATACAGCGGTATCATTAGTTTTTTATCTTTTTACACTACATTTCGGCTAATTAATCCAAGAATTTGGTTTCCCTTCGCTGCTGCAATTCCACACTGCTCTGATACCTTCGTGTCAGCAATAATAGTTAACCCTAAGTCCTTTTCCTTTAAGGTAGTATTTAGTACAGTACCACCCATTGTATATTGTGCATCTTCATTCCCATTTCCTGTGTGGAGGCACTTACACTTTCAAAACTTAAACAGCATTTGCCACTTCTCAGACCATTCTGTCAACATATTAAGATAATCTTGTAAATGCTGTCTATCTGCAACACTTTTGTGTCGACCGCAAACTTGAACACCATACTTGTTATGTCATCATCCAAATCATTGATATATATTAAGAATAAAATAGGTCCCAGTACTGATCCCTGCCTTAACTCACTCAAAACCGATTTCCAGTTTGAAACCTCCCCATCAACTACTAGTCTTTGTCTTCTATCAATAAGCCATTTTTGTATCCACTTAATCATATCATTTCCTATGCCATGGGCCTTTAGTTTAAGTAGTAATCTTTGGTGTGGCACTTTGTCCAAGGCTTTTTTTAAATCCAAGTAGATTACATCTACTGGTGATCCCTCATCTACCCACTTTGTGACATCTTCCAAACAACATAACTTATATGTTAAGCATGACCTCGCTTTTATAAACCCATGATGAGATGGGTTTATCAATTTATTTTTAACAAGAAAATCAACCAAGTGATATTTAATTAGTCTTTCTAATAGTTTGCAAATCACCGATGTTAAAGTAACTGGTCTATAGTTATCTGACTTGTTTCTCGATCATTTTTTAAATAATGGTATAATGTTTGCTTATTTCCATTCTAACGGAACTATACCCTCCTCTAAAGACAAATTGAACACTGTTGCAAGCGGTATGCTGATTTGTTCTATAATTTCTAATAGTAATTTGGGAGGAATCTCATCCACTCCAGGTGATTTATTATCCTTCATATCTCTTATTTTCACAGCTACCATTTTTGGGGTTACAATTAGTTGTCCTAAATAGTCAGACTCTCTCCCTTCGAACTTAGTATCAAGTACTGGTAATATACTAACATCTTCCCTGGTAAACACCGAACTAGAGTACTCATTTAGGTTTTCTGCCATTAAGAATCCCTCTGTTATTATGTATCCCTCTGTTATTAGTATCAAGTACTGGTAATATACTAACATCTTCCCTGGTAAACACCGAACTAGAGTACTCATTTAGGTTTTCTGCCATTAAGAATCCCTCTGTTATTATGTTTCCATCACTACTTTATAGAGGATCGACCTTATCCAAACTCTTGCTGTCATGTTTTATATTAAAAGCAATTTTTTGTTCGTAGCTTCTCTTTGAATTTCTAATTTCAGCTGTAGCTTGATTAAGTGCTTCTTTATAAATGCTATAGTCTTCTTTACTTCCGGTATGTCTATATGTCTTCCACATCATTTGCTTGTACTTGATTTTTCTAATAGCTTCCTTCGATAAGTGTTTCTTCTTTGACCGTTTCCCCTGTTTTTCAAGGGGACAAATTTGTCAACGACGCAGTAAATTTTTACTCTTTAAGATATTCCAGCATTCTGGTGCTGTCTTATTCTTCAGTGTGTTATTCCAGTCCAGTCTTTTCCTGTACCTTTTTTTCTATTCCTTCTCCCTTTACTTTGATGATAACATATATCTGGTTGTGATCACTACATCGCAGTGGCTCACATATCTTGACATTATCAACAAATTCCTTCTGTGAGCTCAAAACTATGTCTAATACGTTCTCGCCCCTGGTTGCTTCTAACACATGTTGAGAAAGGAAACTATCTTGTACTAAATTTAAAAACACTTGATCCTCTCTCCCGGTACTCTGTAGAGATGTTCACTGTATATGCCCATGGTTAAAACCCCCCATAATAATACGGTCCCGTTTACTCACATCTTTGTAGCGTTATGTACTTTTTCATTCTCTTCTATGCTTATGTTTGGACTCCGATACACTAACCCAACAGGTAATGTTGAGTTTCCTGTAACTATGTTACACCAGCATCTACTTCTCTCATCTCCTGTCCTCTTGTCCCTCTCTCCTTCTCTACTGTCACTTTCTCCCCTGTCACCTTCCTGCATGGCATGTTTTATGTTGTTCTTTCTCCATTTGTTTTCCTCGCAATCACCCTCCCTCCTCTCTCCATCCCCTTCACAATATCCGTTAGCCTAGCTAACTCTGCTGTCAGGCAGTCTACTTTCCAACACCCTAAACATTGGAACGTAAACCCTTCCTCCGTTGTCTCTGACCAAGACTTTCCGCACCCCGATACGGAAAAATCCACCAAGCTGTGGCAGTGGTTACACAGCTTTTTCAAAATGGCTGCCGATGTGTGACATCTTTCGATCGAGGAGCAAATTTGCTATTTTTATGACGAATTTTTTTAAGTAATTAGACCTCATCATGCCTAAACGGAGAGGAGACAGCGCTTCGGACACCACAGAAATAGGACCAAAAGAAGACGCGCTGCTGGTCAGGTTTGTAGAACTTTTGTCAAACGAAGCAATTGTCCAGAAGTTACGCCATGTGCTCAACCCAAAAGCTCTCACCGATAAACTGGACACATTAACTGAACAAATATCACAGCTTAACGAACGGTTGGAAAAGAAAGTCAGCTGTATTGCTGCTCTAGAGGCAAGACTGTCCTCAAGTGAAGCTGATCTTGATCAACTAGAACAGTATTCACGGCGAACCAATCTACGATTCTTCGGAATCCCCTAGTCAGAGACGAATCAGAGTCCATTGTGAACGAGACAATAGGAGTCACACTTCTCATTGTGATCGCCGACGTGGTTACGCGGCGCGTGCCAGGTGCGGACATACAAACACGATCACGGCCAGTGAATGTTAAATTTGCCACCTTAACTGGGTATTGAACTGGTGATGGTGATTGATAACCTACAACCTGAATCTGGTGATATCAACAATTTCTTATTTTACATTTTGATCTACAAAAGTGTGCCAACATTATCTGCAGAAACAGTTTTGTAAACTGAGCAATCAATATTTTCCGGTATTCGCAACAATTGTTTAGGTATGATTCTGTTGGGTGTGCTAACTTGTAAAGCTGATTAATTGTTGTTGAAAGTGCTGTCATCATCATAATTATTTTTTATTATGTAGACATTCAAATTTGTCGTTGTTTTCGCTGCAATAATTAAGTGCAGACATAATTGTTTGACTACGCCATTGCTATGTTCAGTTATACGTAGTACATTTGTCTAATTATGTTGACTAAGCTACCACTTTATGTGGATACAGTTTTGTTTGCAGTGCTACCACTAGGTGTAGATGTACACGTTTTATGGTTGTGTCACTATGCATAGACACAATTTTCGTTGACTGCGCTATCGTTTATTTTTTAGATCGTCTAAACATATATTTCAATTTAACTACTTCCTCCCTATGAACATCTCGTGATGTCAGTAACTCGGAGCCTAATTAGGTTTTCCTTTGTTTTATGTTTTGTCATTGAAATCAATGCGATGGTTATCTCTACTCAATTACAAGCTTTCACAGATATTAACACTTTAGTAAGAACTGTAGTGTGCTTGGAAATGTACAACTCAATGAATTGTATTTCGTATATCTATCACAATATCTTTATACAAAGACTCGTTTTTAATTACAGTATAATAAAATCATTTCAATTAATCGATAATGACTTCGGATGAAGCTTTCCTCTCCTATTCAGGAGGAATTCTAAACAACTACTTAACAAATATATTACATATAAATGAAAATGAAACTGACATAAACGAACAACAAATAAGTCGTCCTTCGTCATACTATGATTTCGACCAGTTTAGTAAGTTAGCTAAGGAAAACAAAAACTCTTTTAGCATTTTAAGTACAAATATTCAATCTGTAAACGCCAAGTTTTCTTAACTTGAGGCATTCACAGAAGAACTAAATAGTGTAAACTTTAAATTTAGTATAATATGTCTTCAACAGATATGGATAGATGAAAGTGAGGTTATATCGCCATTTCATTTACAAGACTATGACTGTATATCACAGGGTAAAACATGTACCAGTAAAGGAGGGCTGATAATATATGTAGATGACCAGTATAAATCAAAAGTAACATTTAACCCCAATACCTATGATCAAAGTACAGGGTAATTCTCTATCTAAGACGTTTACTATTGGAAATACATATCGATCTCCGAGAACGCGAAATGAAAATTTAAACGTATTTATAGATGAATTTACACCAATTATATCGATATTGGATAACTGTAATAATGATATCATTATTGCCGGGAACTTTAATATTAACGTGCTTAAACTAAAGGAAAATGACATGTTTAGTAGCTTCTTTGACATGGTAATATCGCATAGTCTGTATTTTCAAATAACCCTCCCAACCAGATTTACTAGAACAACTGGAACACTGATAGATAATGTATTTTGTAGACTTCGTAAATTAATATTAAAAACTACCGCAGGGATATTAACTAAACGATTTTCCGATCACCAACCGTATTGTATGATTATGCACAATGCATAAAAGGGTGATCCCACATTATTTAAAAACTACAGACCAATATCTCTATTACCAACGATATCAATGGTACTAGAGAACATTATCTTTACTCTGTTATCTTTATATGTTAATGAAGCTAAATAATTTATCGATAACCAATATGGTTTTAGACCTAAAGACTGCACTGAGTATGCTGCGCTTGAATTAGTAGATATAATTATACATCACATGGACAACAATTAGGTGCCAATTAATATATTTCTTGACTTATCAAAGGCCTTTGATACCATTGACCATTACATTTTATTACATAAATTAAGGTTTTATGGACTGGATGGTTCGACTCAACTTTTATTGGAAAGTTATTTAAGCAATCGACGACAGCATATTGAAATTGATGAAATGCAATCAGAAACCCTTCCAGTACAAATCGGTGTTCCTCAAGGATACATGTTAGGACCTTTATTGTTTACTATTTATATTAATGATTTCCCACAAATCAGTAATATATTTAACTTAATTATGTGTGCAGATGATACAACACTCTCCAGTACATTAAACCAATTTACTGATAGCACACAACATAACAACAAGAGCGTAGAATCCTTAATAAATTATGATTTCGGAAAAGGTTATAGAATGGGTAAATATAAATAAACCTTTCATGTACCTAGAAAAAGAGACGCAAACTCTTACTCTTAAAGGGACCCAAAAGGGAAAAGTTACATGCTATGCACGTGAAAGAGTTAATAAAAACAAACTATTTTGAACGGTAATCACATTTTTAACGTCAGTGGTTTATTAATAAAAAAAAATTGAACACCTTTTCCATCAAAGTTCGTAAGTCGCGCCATTTTGACTGATGTGTGACGTCGGCAAATGCTTGGCTCATTGAGCGGCAGAGCGGGCAACTCTGTATTTAAAATTCCGTTAAAATAATCGCCAGGTGGCGCGTCGCGATGTTTACACCCGCTTCGTGTACCCGGCGTGTGAAGCGAACATGATTTTCGTTCAGAAATAGCTGAATTTCGGTTGCAACGATAAGGGCCAACATTTTCAAGATAGAACTGAACGCGCTGGTAAACAAGACCCGCCGGAAGCCGAAATGCAGAGGCGAGTAACAAGCCGAGGCGACATTGACAAGTGGTCGAAACTCGCTGAAACTTCGAAACACTGACAGGTATTTTGATGGCCTCGCATTCGATCCCGGGATTCGGCGAGTTTCTTCTTAGTCACAGCCATGCCATGTATTATTCTCCAAATCAGTGGTGTAGTGTCGGATATGTTATACACAACGTGAGGTTTCCCAATTTGAAACAAATATCATATGGGGTCATGGCTCTGCGATTTATGTCAGCGTGACACCCACACAGAGTGACAGGCTCGGTCCTTCGCCCTAGCTTAAAACTGTTTTCAGGAATCAATTTCCAAATTGTCCACAACTGTGACAAAAATGCAGATTAATTGTTGTTTTTCAAATACTGGACATTATTATATTAACAGTAGCGACTGTGGCATGCTTTTGTATTATTGATATAGCATGACATGTGCGGCTATGAAACAGATGTGTGTCAATCATAGATATAAATAGAACACACCAGTAGATCGAACTATAGCCATATAGGGGAAAGATTAATTATCTAACTATGTGGTGTCAATATTGAGTGTTCTTTTAATAGGCGTGGTATATTTAAAGGGAAAGTTTGGAGCATAATTCTGGAGGGCTAAATAAAAAAAGAAAATCACCACCCATGTTCTTTATGAAATCGACTTCATGCTGAATAATAGTTGTTTTTTAGCTGAAATATATGTACAGTGGAATGTCTCTATTAAATATAACAATTTGAACTGGGTAAAAGTAACACAACTAGCAGAACAAATATTCTAAACTATAACATATGTGGATATATTTATGTATATTCTGCGGTGATCTTAATTGCAATGTAACTTTGTTGTCGAGGTAACCATAATAGTGGCGAGGTAACCATAATAGTAGCCGTCAGGTTCCACATTGTGCTACTAATATTTCTAATTCATGAAAAACTAATTTAAACATCTGGTTCTGTTTCAGATGTGCCATGATATATTACAAATGGCCATGGATTTTATATTCTGTGTTTGGAGCAGACAGTGCTTCCAAATGTAACCGGTTAGACAACTTTCACATGTATCTGCCAACAAAAATGTAAGTATATGTTCATGTATTATAAACAGTGAAATGTGTTGCTCACAATTTATTGACAATGAAAATAACATTAGAGCAACCAGAACACCAAGCAAACTAACATGATACAACATTTATATAATACAAATGATATTTCATACAATGAAAACACCACACATTATTCTATAGTAGAAATATACCCAACAATTAATGTTTAACAGTAACTGATTTAGGATCATTCTAGAATATTTCGAGTAGCATGCCCAGTTGTCCACTATGTCAGAACTAAAAAACCGTTCCAATGATTTTATAAAAACACAACATGTATTCTACAATGATAATGGATTGAGTTACCTCCATTTTCATGTCACCTGTCAACACAGTTCTTATATAGTGCGGTATCCAATCCTCAAACATGGGGGCAAATACATTTGTATTTGAAAATATTTAAATACTTTTTAAGTATCTGTAATTGATGTTTAGGAATAAAAAGTATTTGGATCCCTCAAGAGTATTTTTATTTAAATAAATGTCAATGTATTTGACCCAATGTCTGCTTAGCATTGTCCTTGTCAAAGTGGTTTATACTTTACTCCCTGGCAGACCTACTTAATTAAACACCATCTCATGACTGTGGGAAGCATCCAGCCAAGCTGTAATTAATTAATCAAGACGGTTTGTGTACAAATATCCACCATCGTCTATAGCCAGTTACTTGTTTACACAGCTGAGTGAATTGGAGCAATGACGGGTGAACAGACTTGCCCAAGGTTCGACACAGCACCACATGGTTTCGTTCTCGTAGTTGAGAGTCTGAAGCCGAGTCCAAAGCTTTAAACCACTGCGCCACTGTACATAGTTGATATATTTATTTAGGCCTTATTTTATTTCAGGTGTCCAAGTCGGCCATATACAGAGAGTTTTACCTGGTGGATCCATGGCAGGCTTGGTCGAAGGGTACAGAGAGTCATACCAGTGTATACCAGCCATAAGATGGAACTTCCGTGCTCTCAGCGGAGAACAAGATATGGGATAACACTCAGCACTTGTTGACTGCTGCCCTTACAAATTATCAGTTGATTTGTAAATAAGCAGTTGGATTGATTATGAACAAATCAACTGACTCTTGACACAAGCAGATCTTGTTTCATTAGCTTGGGCATATCTGTCCCAAGGACTGCAATTCCGACATGGACAGTCATTGTGGGCAGCGGCCAGGCCAGAGTTCTGACAAAGATGTAATTCACCATTCTCTCTTTCTGTCTGCCATGGGCTGGTGGATCTGCAGGTAAACATACAGCTGTAGTGTCTTCTGCAGCTCCAATTGCTTGCGTCCTGAACAGAAAACAGCCATGTTGTCAGGGTTCGCTAGGACTTGGCCGGACGTTCTTGCTAGAGCCATGGTTCCATCCCTATAAATAAACAGGACATGCCGTAGTGCTAAATATTGACTGTTTGAATTTACTATGTTTTTATATGAAAAAAGATCATTCAATCTGCGCCAAATAAGCAGCATATATGTTACAGTGTAATAGTGAACAGTGTCCTTTACTTTGGTGCAGTGTGTTGGAAATGGCAATATCAACAACCAGGACAGGATTAGGCTAGATACATTTATCAAGAAAGCAAATGGGACTGTAAGGATGGAACGGGTCATGGATAGAGTACAGAAGTTTTCTGGCAGATGACATACACTCACTAAGATCTTAATTTGACAGCTGACAGATACTGAGTTGCCTTTATTATTGCACAGATAGATAGATGGTGATGCTGCTCCAGCTGCTGTCTTCATTGAATAGAGATGTGTGTATGTTTGTGTGGTGATACATATTACATAAACTAAGGTTTGATAACTGATTACATGATCACTTAGTGTTTATGCACTAGAGTTGACAGTGCTCAGTCATGCAATTTCCTAATGTTGGTAAATGTGGTATTGAATACATAATTGGTAAAATAATACTGCGTCTTACAAACATTTCACTCCAGTCCAGAGATGGAGTAATCGTACTCGTGTACTTGTACTCGTACTCGAGTACGAGTACTTTTTGAGTACTCGTACTCGAGTACGAAGGAAAGTAATCGTACTCGTACTCGAGTACATTACCAAAGTAATTGTACTCACGATTACTTTTCACGATTATATTTTTTCATATGAACAGTTGCAAGCAAATAATATTTGCTTGTCTAATATATTATATTAGACAGATAAAAATGGCAATATTAGAAGTAATCTAATAAATGTAATAATAATCAAGGTATTCATTTTCTATTACTGTTGAGCATTTCAGTTAAATAAATATTCAGTCAGATTTCTCTAATTAATACCTTCTCTTCCCAGAGAAGCAACATCTCCTCACCCTCCTGCTTAGTACAAAGTACAAGTTATATTGTGACAGTCCCCGAGAAGCACTGCAGGAGATAAGCATCCCCTAACATCTTGCTTTGTAATTTTAGAAGCCAGGCCACAGCCCCACCTGTACTGTTTGCTCTGTCAGTATGGTGTGAATGACTGGTCATATTTCCAACATCCAGAATCCTGACTGGGTCTGGGCGGTTAGCTGCTAAATCCCTGTCTAGTATTATGTTTAATTAAGTGCAAACTGTAAACCTGTCTAAATCCACAACTATTCTGTGTTTGTCCCATCCAGACATGGGGTCAAATACATTGAAATTTATATTTAAATACAAATATTCTTGAGGGATTACAAATACTTTGTATTTAAATACGAATACATTGAAAAGTATCTCAAATACTTTTTCATATATTTTTCAAATACTTTTCATTTTGTATTACTATGTAAATATAAGAAAAGCAACACATATATTGAGACATCTAGTTTATAGGCATAATTAGTGTTTTGCTCATATGATGACAGGCAGACCAGTGCTAGGGAGTATTGTTATTGCTAACTGCATCACAGTGACATCTGACTGAAAGACGTAAAGGCCAAAATATATTGTTTGTATGTTAAGCCAGGAGGTCCATAATAATATAATGCCTATGTTGCCCTCAGAAGAGACACTGCTAATCATTGCTAATGTTGTGAGGAAGGCTCAACTTCAAAGTCAGCCAGGAAACCAGAATAAACTGGTGCCAATTTGAAGCCTGACTAAAGAACAAAAGGGGATATTGACCTATGGTCACTGTTGGGTATTAATCCATCCTCTGGCTCTGAGCAATCACAAGTTGTGGTCACTGCAGGGCCATGGGGAAGCCTGCTGTTAAGTGTCTTCATCAGTAATTAGCAATGTTGGGTGAAGTTGCAGTGCATTAAGGTAATCAGTTTGGCAGGCATTACATGTGACAGTGAAAAAGAAATGTTGATACTGACAATGTATTTGAAAAAATATTTGAAAAAGTCAAATACTTTAGGAAAGTATTTAAATACAAATACTTTTAATTCCTAAACATCAAATACAAATACTTTAAAAAGTATTTAAATACTTTCAAATACAAATGTATTTGACCCCATGTCTGGACCCATCTGATATACTACATATTTGAATTGGATACTCTTTTGAATATGCCCCCTGGTTTTGAAGTGTTGTTATTGTAATGTATTTGATCATGTGTATTTGAAATTTGTAAATGCCTCATATTTGTATTTGATTCAGAAACCATAAATTAAGTTATTAATCCAGCGTTAAATGATTCATCCAATACCTGAGAAAGTCGTCTAATTATTAATAATAATAACACCTGGATAGTGGATAGCAGTAATCAGTTAGAACATTAGTGACACAACAACAGAACAAGAATGACACCTAGGGATTCCATGAAAGTCGCCTTTATGTTAGAAACAGGATATTCATTAAAGTAATCATGAAAGTAATCATGATTACATTGTAAAGTAATCGTACTCGAGTATATTGTAAAGTAATCGTACTCGAGTACATTTGTTTTCTGAGTACTCGTACTCATGCATGTTCAAAGTAATCGTACTCGAGTACATTTGTATTGTACTCACTCCATCTCTGGTATATTGTTAACTGGCAAAATGTCATATTGAGACATCACGCTAATGTGCATGGTGGATCATCTGACTTACTTGCTAAACCATTGGATTATTTTTTTTGAATTACATTAGTGATTTGCACGACACAATGGTTGAGGGTAGAGAATTCCACTCATTGTGGTGGAGAAGAAACTGGTTCCAAATGTTTACCGAGTGTTTACCCGAAGATCTAGTGTTGTATTGGATAGAGTGATCTTGTGGGATATCTACAAGTCAACGTTCCATCTAGTATATTATGCTAGTCTGTTAATATTTCTTCTTGTTTGCTCAGTGTGTCCCCAATATTTCAAGAAACTACCAATAAAGGCAATAATATTGCAAATTTGCAAAGTGATTTTTTACAGTACATAAGTTATGTCTCATCATAGCTAATTATTCATCATTTACTGTAAGCCTGTAACATGTCCTAGTATCAATGTTGTATGAGTATCTGAACTGATACAGCACACAGAATTTGTAATTTGTTCTCTCACTGAACAAATAACATGATTGAAAACAACATTCGCAATGCTATTTTTTATGTTTGAATAATATGTTTACTGAAAAATATAGCAGTCATGTTGGCACTTTCAGAGCGGTCAACCTGAAAATAGGAACTGCATGCGTAGCTACGAAACTCGAAAGGCAGTACTTTTGAAGTTATTTAGCGAGTGATATCAAAGTGCATTCAGCTGTTTTTGTGTGTTATTGACATGTAGCTTTACCTAATTTTTATGCCTCTGTTCATGCAAACGTGATATATACCATTCAAAGTAGGATAAAATAAAACAAATAATAATGAATAACAATATCGGACGGCCTAACTCGCTTGGACCTAGTTAGCGGCTCCATGATCCCGTGTACATACCTTCTAGAACGTTAACTGTGGTGGACGTTTACGAACAATATCAGTATGTACATAAGTCATCTCGACAGACATCGCAATGTGTCTAATGGTACAAGATTCAAATAATTTAGATACAGAAGACTTAATAATATTTACTAACCTTCTTGCGCGCTTTGATGACTTGGCTACGGCGACGGAAGGATTCGACCGGTAACCCGTTTCGACGACTATCGTTGGTGATTAAATATCGCGCTAATATCGTTTGCACAGCTCCATACTTGAAAACTCGACGTCGCCGACGTTTCTGCGGATCTTGACCCAGTATATACGGTGAGAAACATCCTATTCGAAGCAACGTTCTTCGAACGGATGTCCTTCTTCGAAGTTCGCGTATCTTACAACATTGTGTTTACAACGGCGATAGCATTGACGCACGCAATCGGACACGTGACTTTAAGGCCGGTTCTGCGTGCTGAGTGGTCAGACCACGGACTTATATGCACTGGACTGCTGTCTCCGGGTTCAAGGCCGCTAGAGTAGCGCAGCAAGGTCAACCTAGCACAAGATGTATAAGTTACTTCCGGTTGTCTGCTGGTTGCCGGCAATTTCGCAGTTGACCGCAGGAAAACATCGTTTTAATAAGACATTTGGATAAACTCTTACATGACACGTATGTTTAATAAAATCCTAGCAAATACATTGTTTGGAAAGTTGTTTTGAGTGAAGTATTGACGATTTTAAACGGCTAAAATGCGTTGCCGCGAAAAAATCATCGACCCAACTTGGCAACTACGAAGTACTAGTCCGTGTTGCAATTTATCAGTAAATGAAACCGTGGCTGCTTCGGTGGTTGGGGCAAACCCAGACTAGGGAAGGAAACAATTCATCAGTTTTAATCAAAATGAATGACTTGGGATTTAGTTACAGCCACGAGATGGACTTTAGGACCAGGGCCAACAGTTACGGAAAATATAGTAGGTAGCCCTGCTGTAGGCACTTCAAAAAAATTACCACAGGATTTAGGCTTAAATGAAAGGTAATAAGTTACAGATCACGTAACTGTTAATTTTATTACGATACCTTTATTAGATCCAAAATTATTGCAATTTAAAAACGAAAAAATTGCGCTAAATTTGTGTATCTCTTATAATGGTAAAATAAGCTCATTTTTGTTTCTGTTGATAAATATTCGAATAAGTGACTTTAAAATGGCATAACGTTGTAATTTATAGAACTATTAAAATATTGTTTGCAACATTTTAAAATACATTGAATGGAGTGATAAATTTTCAATACTGATGTTTTTTCATACTAATTAATCCAGTTAATTAGCTAATATTAGTTAAGTAGTGCACCAAGTTAACAGGCCGAAACATTCTAATTAAGACCAGCCGAGTCCATAAATATGAAGATATTTATACATAATATTATTATGCAGTGTGCATAACCACATTTATTACGAGAATAAATATATATTAACTAGTCATGTAATAATAAATTAGTTAATAGGTGATAATTGGCATATAATATATATAAACAGAAACTTTTTTTGTAAAATGCCACAATGTCCATGAATATGTTTATATTATATAAACATGAAATTTGTAAAACCACCTTACTTATGGTAAGAGATATAAATTAAATAATTATGTAATAAAAAATCATTAATAATAAATTAATGAATAAATCAATATATAATTAGCAGCCGTACTTTGTATATACACATGAATAAACGGCCATAATGTCCATAATTATTAAGACATGTCCACATTAATTACGGTAGTAAATATACATTAGCCAGAAATTTCATATTAACACCAACTTAATTAATAAGTTAAAATTGGCTAATGTTAGCATGCTAACTCGGCAAAGGGTTATGTTTTGATGAAAGCCAGCAGTAAATAATTATGAAGTAAATATAATTTATGCAATGTTTAGAACCATATGAAACATTATGATCAACCATCAATAAATACATGTCATTAAATAATAACTTTATTAATAAATATTATCTAAATAACAAACTCAACAGATTAATGCATGACAATGAAGCACAGTTGTCATACTTCACTTGTTTATGAGTGACCGTGTGTTTACAGGTTGGACAAATACTGCAGGCTCAGTAGAGACCAGTAATAAATGTTTACCATTTCATAATATTCTGCATTTCAACATGAACTTGATGAAGTAATGTTTATAAATGTTAAGTGTTTTTCGTCACCGACTCCAACATCTCGTGTGCCAAATGCTGCTTTCTGGGTTACCCTCCATAGGGATAAAGTGCACGGTGAAGAAGCTGCTCACATTACTCCACCTCACAAATCTTTTTGCAATATTCACAATATTCTGCAAGATCTACGCAGGAATGTTCATAATCCAGTGTGTCCTGTGTCGTACAGAAACCATCTAATTCCAGTGCTTTGTAATTAAGTTGTAAAGTGATGTCTGTATTATTCAATGTGTATTATGTGTCACATTCAGCGAGATAAATTGTGTAAAATTATTTAGTGTATGCAGATGATGCCTATGATATATTGACGACTTTGTAGGCTATGTACCTTGAACTACTACCTTCACAGTTAACTGACAGATAGTTTTGTTCAGGCAATGCAATAATGCTGTGTTCTTGTCTATTAAAACTGCAGTGTATATGTCATGTTCACAGGGACTGTATCTTTAGACAGCGTAGATATGTTGCTGTGTCATCTTCAGCCAGATGAAGCTTGTAATCATGCATACACGTAATGTGTGTAACTTTCAGGTGCGAGATTTCTGAAATAAAACAATTCAAAGTGCATGTAATAACTACAATAATTAATCAAACACATAGAATTATTGTATATCCATGCCAAGCATTTAAATACATATACTAGAAATAACAAATACACAATTCTTAGTAATGCTTAAATTTCTAGAAGTAAAATGCATTATTATTAATTATAATTAGGAATAGTTGTAGTGATATTTTATTCACAATAATAAAACAGGATCAGAATAAATAAATTGCACATGAACAATCATCAAAATATAAATAACACAAATCAATAATAAATACAAGCGAATGGCAGTAAATATTGAAAACAGTTATCAATGCCTAACTGGGCTTGGGCCTAGGCCAAGCAAGGGCTGGTATAAACTGACAGCACAGAATGACAGATCGGTTAAATGATCGGCTGTTGTTAAACTGGCTTGAGATTAACAAATTATTATGAATATTTAAACATTACATATAATTCCAATCTATGAACTTACACCCATAGCAAGACTAGTTAAAACTTGCGTCACTTGCCCAAGAAAAAAGTTAGCCTTGCCTTCGGTATTGTTTACGCCATTACGCCGACACCCCGATGCATATTATACGTCATGTACGACGAAAATAGAATTAAATAAACCATTTAGAACTACACTGGAGATAGCCACAACATTTACCAAACTAGGTACAGTCATCGTTTAGGAAAATTATCACTATTATTGAATTAAACAGTTATATTCACCGCAAGAATCCTGTCGATGTTTGGCATCTCCATCGCAGTGGCTAGTAGACCGGAAGTGGGGAGTACATCTTGTGCGCTCGTGACCTTTGCAGCCAACTCCGCCGCTCGCGAAGCGCCGCGAGCGGCGGAGACAGCAGTCCAGTGCATATAAGTCCGTGGTCAGACCACGGTCAGACAACAGGAAGAGGCGCATCATGGACGCCTCTATGAAGCCGATGATTTCAGTAAAATTATCCACTTTGGAATTATTTTACTAATAAACCACTGACGTTAAAAATGTGATTACCGTTCAGAATGGTTGCTTTGTATTAGCTCTTTCACGTGCATAGCACTTAATGTTTCCCTTTTGGTTCCCTTTAAAATCGATAACATAAATATCAAACAAGTGGATGAATTTAATTTTCTAGGATTAACTCTGGAAAAAATCTTACATGAAAAAAACACGTAAATAAAATCGCAAATAAATGTTCCAAAACTACAGGCGTTTTAAACAAACTAAAGCATGTACTGCCGCTAGACATAAAAACACTTCTATACAATTCTCTAATCCTATCACATATTAATTATTGTATTACGGTTTGGGGATACAAAGGTAGTCGAATATTGAGAATTCAAAAAAGGCAGTTCGAATAATAACATTAAACAGGTATAATTCACACACTGAACCACTTTTTAAAACACTTCAAATATTGAAAATAGATGATCAATTAAAACTGCAAGAACTTAAATTTTTCTATAAATATAGGCATGATAATGTGCCAGTTTACTTATTAAATTGGAATATTATCCCCAATTATAATATACACAGTCATGATACCCGCAAAGCTACAAATATACACACATCTATGACAAGACATGAATTTGCCAAAAAGTGCCTTAAATACAATTTGCCTCATATTATAAATGATACTCCAGAATTAGTTTTGGAAAATATTTTACTCACAGTTTACGTGGGTTTGCGTATTACTTAAAAATGTATCTCTTACAAAAATATCAAAACGTATGTACAATATCTGATTGTTACATATGTCAGTTTAATACACAAAGTCATTAGAATTTTAATATGCACATATATGGATAGATGCAATGAATTGTTATATGTATGTTTTATTGCTACTTAAGAGAAAACAAATCGTATTGATGAAAAAATTACTATTGAAGTAAAAATTACTATATTGAGAGGTTAACTAAATGTATAATTACAACTAGTGGCTCCTGTGATAGCGACTTTTCAGTCTTAACAGGAGTCACTGACCCCCATTTCACTGTTTTAAATTACTGATGTATGACGTTTTGTTTATGTTTCACTTTATGATTATTGAATTCATGTATTTATTTTGGGGTCATAAATAAACATATTGTTCATGTTCATGTTCATGTTCATGTTCATGTTCTAGTTCTAGTTCTAGTTCTAGTTCTAGTTCTTGTTCTTGTTCTTGTTCTTGTTCTTGTTCTTGTTCTTGTTCTTGTTCTTGTTCTTGTTCTTGTTCTTGTTCTTGTTCTTGTTCTTGTTCTTGTTCTTGTTCTTGTTCTTGTTCTTGTTCTTGTTCTTATTCATTGCCTTCACATGTCGCTTGCAAGGTGCCGTATTACGATTTCTCAAAATTAACTCTTAGTTTATACCAACTTATAGTCTTTAGAAAAACTGTTTGTTTATTGTGTACAGCAACAACAGCACACTTTATGTTATAAACAACTTACTACCTATGCTACCATGAACAATAGGGAGTGCTAGTCTCGCGCGCGAAAACGAGGCTGGGGCAGGAGGTCCATATACTCCATGTTAACATATAGGACTTTGTTTTGTTTTGGTCGTAATAATCGAACTGTCCCGAAATAGCGTATTTTAGTTATATTGTCCGAAGGATTATTACAAGCAGAAGCAGTGGAACATTTTGCCGGTGACAATGATCACGGAAATCATGAATTTTAATCGATTATTATGGTGGTTGCCATGGCAATAGCGGCAAGTACTTGTGTTTGGCGATCTTGACTAATAATGAAGAGTGCCGTATTTCGCGCAGCACAACCTGTTTGGGCCAAACGTATACATGTGTTATGATGTGCATTTAGACAACTTGTCAGATATAAGTGCTTATCGAAACCACAACGTACAGCAATGTAAAACGCAAATCCCGTAAAAGACACATACAGCTTAGCATCGTGTCGATTATCTGCACTACGTAAATCGCAATGTGTCTATGATAGTGTGATAAACTCAATATTAAATCGGACATTTAAGATAAGAAACGCATAACACAAGATATTTATGAACTGATTTTCCTAGTATTCATTAATCGGAAGCTACAATTGCCATCCATCGTTAGAATATTATTCTTGTGTCCAGTCCCCAATTAGTCTCGCTTAGTCCCCAATAAGCTCCAGTCGCGCGGAGTCACGCCATGTATCGTGACCCACTTGCAGGCCCTATAAGTTTAGTCTGTACTGGCACCGTTCCCTAGCGGAAACGTTGGACACTACCTATATAAACAAACAAGGGTTTCCTACTAAAACGCTTGTTTATTTTTAATAACAATGATACCTATTCACAGTATTATCTTACATATGTAGTTGTTACGCTTATTGCTTTATCTCTTATATACTATATCAAATAAAGAGATTTGCTCAATCTTGTTTACAATTTGTCGAAGCCTAGATTACCCTTTTATCACCCACTATACTAATCTGTTCAAAAATACTGTTAAAGCTGCTCCCTCCACTCGTTTGCTAATCGCCAAACCGGTTCTTTTATGACCAGATGTGTAATGTGTTAATAGTTTAACTAGTATGCACAGTCAGTTAATTTTTTAAATGCGTACTTGTCATTTTGTTATCGTAAAAAAAGAATCGCCGTTACACCGGGTATAACTAGCGAAACAATCAGCAGCTGCCGACGTCCTTTGCTTTTTGGGTCACGTGCTTTATGCGAGATCGACCTACTGCGGCACAATAACAAATCGCACGTGCTTTTGCGCGTCATGACTAAGATTCCAAAGGCAAAGTGATTCTTCTATGAAGGTACGCATTAAGTGCATTAACGCAGTTAGCAACAAGAGCGAGTAGTCGGGGGCTAATTCACTCTTGTGAACGTCTACTCGACGCGGATTCTCTAACTTGTAAGATTATCAGTGTCGCTGACAAGGCAAGCCAGTTAAGTTTGAATTGACAGTCACCATCAAATCAATATCGCTCGGCATCACTCAGCCAGACACAACCTGTGTTGATATGTACCGGTATTGTATTTGATTACGCAGGATCTTGTTAATAAACTTAGTAATTGCGAAAGTACATATCCATAGAGAATAGATGACGGGAGGGACGAAATGATAAATAAAATTGACATGGGGGACTGGTAGTAGGCTCTTGTTGGTCGGGCAAGAAGCGTTGTATTTTTAGGGGGAGCATCCGTTATCTCGTCAAACGGAGAATTACATTAATCTCACAATTATTAAAACAGTGTTTTGCGACTCACATTTCAGTACTATTACTGAATGTTGTTATTTCCATTACATTTTATGCAAACTAATTTAGATTTTTATGACAGCGATGATTGATTAAAATGCTCACTCCACTCATTCGTGTAAAATTCGTTTGCTCCTAGCGATTTTTAGTAATTTCACAAACAGCGGAGGTATCAAATACGCCCTAATGATTGCTTAGTTGGTTTATGCATACATGTTACTTCTTCATAGGAACTATTTCGATTTTCGTTTCGATAGAATCCGGTCGAAACTCTGTACGAAACCTAACTATGGAAATGGAGATTTGAGCGGAATACGCTTTAGTCTTCACGCGAACGAGACTTGGGTGGCGAGATTGACCTTCATCCTGTCGAGTTGTTTACGTTTAGGAACAGCGAGTTTAGGCACAAACATGATTTTTATATCCCACCAACACGGCAAATTAAGCAGACAAAGACAGCATCGACGCATGATTGGGAAAGAATATGGAACTAAGCAGTGAATAGCATGACTTCGGAACAGTGACAGTCACAGTGCCCTGGCTTTGCAAGCTACGGACACCGCAGTCAACATGCAACGTATAGGTTAGTAATTACGAGTTGCTCAGTTATAATCACATATATATTTAGGCATATTCCTGTTTTTTTAAAATTAAATTTATGTTATTGTTTACCTTCAACCTTAGCGCCTAGTTATTCAGCCAATGCCAAGGTTCGACAAAATACCAAGGTATGGCTATGCTACGAGTATGACTACGCCAGGCATAGACTATGGCCTATACTTAGATGACTACGACATGTCAGTGATTGATTATAATACTGTAACTATGTAATGTTTATGTCACATATGGTATGTAGCAGGTTAATATTCTAAGCCTAAGATTAACTAGGCTTAATTAGCCTAATAGTAGCTATAGGTATATAATGTAAATGCATTATAAGTGATCCGTAACAGTTGTACTTAGGCCTTCGTTATACTTATTCATAATGACAATATTATAATATTATAGTTATAATAATAATTTAATACATTAAGCAATGATGATAATTTAATACATAAAAATAGGTATATACATATTATTTTAATTTATTATTAACATTAATGTAATAAAATAACAAGATATTGCTTGCATTTGGAAGCCTGGAAGGTGATCGTTCATTACATTGCAATTTTTTCAAGTAATAATAATAATAATAATAATAGTTTATTTCTTATATAGCGCCCCATCCAAATAATTGTTCTGGGGCGCTTTACAATGATTAATCCTAAAATAATGATAATAAAAATACATATTAATAACATAATATATATATATATATATATATATATATATATATATATATATATATATATATATATATATATATATACACACACACACAAAATACTAAAAATTAATACAA
>JAODUO010000617.1:0-80000 GCA_025642075.2 Ridgeia piscesae
ACATGTAATATGTAATATGTAACATATAACATTTACATGTAATATGTAACACAGAACATGTAAAACGTAATGTATATCACGTAACATGCAGCATGTAATACATAACACTTAAAATGAAACACATAACATGTAACACTTAACATATATCACATAACAATAAACATGCAACATATAACGCATAGCATGTATCGTGTAATATGTAACACATAACATGTAACCCGTAACACATATCATGTAACAGGTAAAATTAACACGTAACGGTTGCTCGTAACGTTTAATAGGCAATATATACTATATAACATGTAACATATTATATGTATCATGTAATATATATATATATATATATATATATATATATATATATATATATATATATCACGTAACACGTAACGTGTAACACGTACCATGTAATGTATAACACGTAACACGTAACACGTAACACGTAACACGTAGCACGTAGCACGTAGCACGTAGCACGTAGCACGTAGCACGTAGCACGTAACACGTAACACGTAACATGTAACAAGTAACAAGTAACACGTAACACGTAACATGTAACACGTGACATTTAACATATAACCGAAATATATATCACGTAACATATAACATGTAACACATGCCAAGTAATACGTAACACGTAACGTGTTATATGTAACACGTAACATATAACTCATAACATGTAATATGTATATATATATATATATGTATATATATATATGTATATGTATATATATATATATGTATATAAAATTGGATCATATGTATAACTCATAATCCTGACCAGCTGAAACAAATCGAGCATCATATTCTGAATCATCACACTCGGTTTAATTTCAAACAGTACGTTTATCCCATTAGCAAAATTTGCAGAAATGCGAAACAAGCGAAATAGACCAAATTGACAAAGTGCAACTTTGTCATTTCCATTACCCAGATGTGCTATTCTCTCAGGATATGCTATGTTCAACATGTCTTTTCATCTTTGTTTGCGCGGCTGTTAGCTTGTTCCTTAGAACCTTAAAAAAGCTCAGATCTACGAACCATCCACGTGGGCCCACTAGATCACATGCACAATATCAGTCAATACTTGCAAAGTAGACATGGGTCCAGAACCAAAGAAACACTATTTGTATGTATGTATGTATGTATGTATGTATGTATGTATGTATGTATGTATGTATGTATGTATGTATGTATGTATGTATGTATGTATGTATGTATGTATGTATGTATGTAACGGGCGGGCGGGCGGGCGCGGCAGGCAGGCAGGCAGGCAGGCAGGCAGACAGACAGACAGACAGACAGATAGATAAATCGATAGATGGATTAATCAAGAGTAGATGTATTTATTTTGTAACTGTAACTATGTGATTCAATAGTTATGTAAATTTAGTTAGTAAAATAGTTGGCATAGGAGGCCCATATTATGACTAATAAATCATAGGGGCCACTTTGGATTTTTAAATTAGCTTTTATATATTTATATAATTATTGAAATCCATTGATGGACCATTACGGATAGCCCAATTGTATTTAGGAGCATGTATATTCCTGAGTATTTGTTATTGACATTTGCTACTTTACGCATATTGCAAGTAGAGGATGTGTGGCAAAAATAGAATACGTTTATGGCCAAATGTGTTGCTAGAGTTAGTGTTAATTCATTATTATTTTGCATATGTAGTAATTAACAACTACACAAGTATGTTTGTATCCTTGGGTAATACGCTGCTTTACATAATGTATCAATCTGTTTAAACTGTGAATGGTTGTTTTTTAATAAGAATATATAGGTATTGTTTATTGTGTGTCGCAAACTATATTTTATACTCTTTTTTGCAAGTTTATACTATGTCCTGAATGTATCTATTCTGCTGTGTGGTGGTGTGAATTGATTATGTATATTATTTTCTGGTTTGTGTTATCTGACAATTTAGAAAGTATGCGGGTAATGTTTTATGTTTACGTTTATAATAAAACTGTAATATCATTACACTAAGTATGCCTTCAATTTTTGCTTAAACATTCGTTCCATGTGGGAGCTATATTTATTTAAAGATATTACTCTTATAAGATTTTTTGCAATTTGTTTATTCAATTACATTTGTGTCCTTAGATCAGTAGATAGTAATTAGTGTGAATCAATATAATTGAATTATAGAGTGTAATTTTTAGTCTAGTTTGAATAATATGCTCCAATGTATTTTGAGTCCAATTGTTTAAGAATCTCTATTTGCTATTTTATCAATAATGTTTACTCCAGTTTAAATACGAGATTAATGTAAAGCCCAGAATGTTAAACTGGTTAACTCTCTCAATATCTACATCTATTATTCAAACTAAACTGGATCGTGAGTGATGTCGACCATCTCGAGGGTCTTTTCATAAAACGAGGCCTGTATGGAGGTTGTGGATAAGGACTGAGGATGGAGTGTTGGAACCGGTGTGATCCTGCGGTCCTTTGTTACCAAACCCACTGGTTGATCTTCTGGTCACTGGTGATCGTGGAGAGGATGAAGAAGAGGAGGAAAATGAGGACGAGTTTGACTTTGATGATTTCAGTGAAAGTGATGGTGAATGATGATCTAATAATTATCATATTGAAACCCATGAGAGGTTAAGGTGTGGCAGCTCAGAAAGATCGTTCTGGCTTGCTATTTACCTAGATCAGTAAATAAGTTGGTAAATGAACTTAGTGGAATTTCTTTATTAATTGATCTCCATATTAATCTATGTTCACAAAAACACGATATTTCGTACTTAGATGCCTCAAAAACCCTCTCAACTTACCTGCAACATTGGCTGAGTAACAGCGAAAAAGTCATATTTTCGGTAATGCTTGCATTTTAGAATTTGCATAACATGCCAGGGACATGCGTTGTTAATTCCAGAATGGTCCTTTAGTGTTCGTTGACCCTGAAAACATGGGTCTGGAGACCTTATTTGTGCAGTTATGTGCAATATTGGCCGAGATAACGTGAAAAATTGATTTCTCAATAATGGCGGCACTAATTTGCATACTAAACTGTCATAGACACATGTGATCATTTCAACAATAGTTTTATTATGGTCGCTGATCCTCATAACATGGGTCTGTACATATTATTTTGTCAGTTATCTATATATTGCTGAGACATAGTGAAAAATAGATTTTTCACTAATGGCGGCACTAATTTGCATAAAAAAGAACGTGGGACATTTTGCTGACTTGTTAACATAGCAAACCATTTTCTACGTGTTTTATCCTATCTAGTGATACCAACTAAAAGTATATTTCCGGGGGGTGGACGGTATCCCCCTCTTCCGACTCGACTAATACACCAGACCATGTTTGTCAGCCGCCCCCCAGAAACATTCTACGACCACCTTGCCCCCCCATTTTCCAATGTTTTTGGTGTATGTGCGATTGTGTGTACTTTTAACATAATTTCGTTCCTGTCTCAACGATGTTGGATTGACAGCCGCCTCACATCCTCCCACGACTATGTACACAGAAATCGAGGTCCGGATTTGGCCAATGCCCATCATTTGGTTAATGTTAAATAATTGGCCTGTAAATAATTTAATGTTTAGCACGCATTATTTCACTTTAATAGAAAGGAGTGATCTATAGTTGTCGTGGAGCAAGTGAAGGATATATCTTATTACATTATGTCTGTATGTTCATATTCAATATATCTGTGTAAATATAATTCTAGTACATACGGTGTGCGAGGACACATGCCGGTGGATGTGTGTATTCTGTACAAGATAGGTGTAGTAGTTTTCAGAGATGCCACGCCTACCAGTGGGGGTAATTAATATGCCTGAGGTGAAGTGAAACGATTCATTGTCAGGCATGACCAACAAATTGTTAGCCAAAAACTACACCATTCAATTATAATTCCACCCACAATATTGCTGGAACTGAAATATGCATAAAATGGGTTGCTTTTAAAGTAGGCCTAATCTATGGACTGTCTTTGTTAAAAATGTACCCTATTCTTTGCAATCCAAAACCCAGCATTTCTTTACAAACAATCTGGCCTCAATGTAAATGGTCAAATGACAGTGGCGATGTTCATTACTTACTTTATTAGTCTTGTAAAACAATGAATATTTGAATGACATGCTTCAAAAATAAATTAAAGATGATAACATAAGTCTTGTAAACAATATTAACAATAATACTCAATTTATTATAATTTATATTATATTTATATTATATAACAATGAGTTCATATTACAAAAAAACAACAGCAAATATTCATCTGTAATCAAGGCATAGTGACTTTTAACAAATGCCACGTTTAATGTACTGATGATACTGGAAGCTATATGTTCATCCTATGGTACCAACATGTAGGACAGTACTATTAAAGCTACATATACCACACTATCAGTATTGATAATATGCTTCATGACAGAATAAATACAATGCTCTGGCTATCGTTATGAAATGCCACGCCCAAAACGTTACACTGAACTGCACAAGGCAATGTGATGAGGCATGTCTCGTGTTTATTCAAACTAAATCAACAAACAGCACTGACACGAACTCTCAACTCCTTTATGTGCAACCAGAGCTCCAAGAAGTAGGTAAATACAGTATTATTTACCTGACATATTGTGGGCGGAACATGTTTAATTATGTACGTCTTTGTTTCCAAACCACACTATCACTTACCAAAACGGCACTTGTTAGCATTATATCAGCATTTTAAAAACAAAGTTGCAAATACAGCAATGCAGTCCATGAAGTAATTATGTTGCAGACTTACATCTGATCTAGGTTAGAAATTCAAACTAGAAGATACATTAACAGAACATCTCAGCTACAAAGCTATTGTCAACAGAAAGCATTTACTATAACTCTACTCCTAATGGACATCAGTATATCAAACATGGCAATGTTATCACCCAGGAAATTGACAATAAAGTATCATTTCACAAGCTAGTATTTGCAAAAAATATGTTGACGACTGGAAATCATTATGTTCAATCTAAAAAATCCTTAAATATAGGTTCACATTAGCTTATATAATTAAATATTAGTCCATTGCTAGCTAATGAAATATCATTAATTCATTCATATGTAACGTGCATTGACTGCTTTAAATAATACTACCAGCTCCATCAAACGATGTTCTATAATTTTATCTACAGCAGCTTTACCTCTGTAGCAAATGTCATCCAGGCTGGACTTTCTTTTGCACATAATTATCAAATTATTTTGGTCAGTTCGATATCCAAATTTCACTTCCATTGCCATGGTTACACCTGCAGCAGGAGCGCCACACCACCCATGATCCACTTGGCTGCCTTCTCCTTCGACTTCAGGTTGAAGGTCCAGACGTACGTGGGGCCTCGCAGCTTCGTCTTGTAGACTGGACACTCGTAGACGTTGCGCACGTCGAGGCGGTCAACCGGGATGGCCTTGATGAACATGACGGGCATTGCGGGCGCCAGCTCCTTCAGCCGCGACTCGTTGATCATGCCCGTCTGCGTGTCCCAGCGAGCGCCCTCCATGAACAGGCCGTGCACGTAGGCGCCTTCCCTCGGTGGACCGGCCATGTCGTCCTTGCACTTCTTGGTGACGTCACACTGCAGCACCATGCGGTCGAGTGGCCACTCGTTCTTGCGGGCCATCTGCTGCATGATGGCGGTGAGGAACGACTGCGGGTTGAAGAACCCGGCCAGCCAGACGGCCGCTGGCAGGGTGAAGTCATTCGCCCACGTTTCCAGCTCCTTGATTCGTTGCAGCAGGTCACCGAACCAGATCGTGAGACCGTATAGAGACGGGTAGGCGCGCTTCTCCCAAGACTCCGGCATCGTGTCCAGGTAGAGAGAATTGCCCAGGTCTTCCATTTCAGCTGTGATGGTCAATTCACCCTGGAGAAAAAGATGCTTAGATATAATGCTACGTCAAATAAATCGGTAGTGAAGAAACACTGACAGAATGCATGATACATTGATCAATATACCCAAGTTCACCAACTACACATTACTTGACCCGACTGGTTAATATAAAATAGGATGACTATATGTCTAAGAAATAAATGAATAAATACATGTTGAGTTTATCTAAACATTATGGAGCAATGAAGAGCACATTTATAACATACTAATGTCTTGATGAACATCTGATCACACCATGTATCTCAATATTGTCAAAGACAACTATGTAGCATGTAATAGTTGCCATACCTTGAGACCGAGGTTGAGCTCCTTGAGTGTGCGACGTATTTCGTTGGTGAGTCCGTTCATGCGCTCCGTCTCCTGAAGAGCGACAGTGACGTAGGGCGTCCGCTCCTCCACTGGTATCTTCCCTGTCAGCTCCATCATGTTAAACTCATCAGGTAGTTTCTCCAGGAACTCGTCCAACATGTTCTTGATCTGGAACAAAGAATAAAGTGTGCAGCTACATCCAGTCACGACCAGTCTACATGATACCACGCAGCAGACACACATGCAAACAATTACATGTATAAATACAAATGTGCCCACAGTCCTATACAGCGAAGGAAAGAAACTCTGTTGGCGTATATAAGGCATTGCTCAAGAGCAAGTGAAAACTGAAGTGGTATCTTTAGATAATGATTCCAGTGTTCTAATTGCTTATTTAGTTAGTTTTTATTTTATTTACCTGCTTAACATATCACTATCCAATGTAATCAACATAATTGAGATGGTTGTTTACTGAGTTTATTTACCTTATTTATTTAACTTATATGAACTTAACTTTTAAATATACCTGGCACTATATTTATATTTAATTTTATATTAACTTAATGGCATGACTTCTTTGCGTTGATGAGCTAGTGTTTACCAAAGAACACAACAGCTGTCTGTGTATGTATAAACTGTTGTTTGAGATGAGGATTCTATGCAGATGCCTACCACTTCTTCCCTGCTGTCCCCAGCTCCTTCTCCAGCTCCCGTATCTCTGGGCTGCATCTCGAGGAGGACACGGAACAGGGACTCGGACGTCTGCGTGAGGAACTCGATCTCGGCGTTGGGATGGAGGCCGTACAGGTACGGAGTCTCAGGAGGCAGGGCTTCGTCGATGTAGCCATGGTAGCCCTTGTAGTCTGTGTTGGGTGGCACAGGGAAGCCAGGGGCGAGATACAGCTCGCCGTCAAGCTGAAAGCATGAATACACACGTCAGGGGTCACCTTAAATTTAGTCAGTTAATTTCTACTATTGGTTGATAAGATATCAGCATAAAGCGCTATTGTGTTTCTTACAGTTAGTTTTACTAGGCTGATCATTGCCTATTTATAGTATAGTTTTCTTAATATTAAATCAACTTGTTAAAGGTATATTGTCAAGCAAATAATGTTTGATTACCCTGAAATGTTCGTTACATTCATGGTGTTCCCACAATTAAGATTACTCAGAACTTCCTTCCAATAATGATCATGCATGCTGACACCAAGTAGCAGAATAAATAACCCTCACCATAGTAGGTTTATTCTATCTACTGGGGTACTGTTTAATAAGGTTATCTGGGGATGAAAACATTTAATTTCTATATACAAACATTTCCCCACTATTTTATTAAATTCAAAAAATCTGTTTCTAATAGTTTTCTTCACTTCCTCTGACAATCGGAACAGCAAAAAATCATGCAAACAACAATCAGTCAATTTGAAAAGTGCACTTAATCAGCACATAAAAGCAGTGCAGATGCTCATGCGTCAATGAATTTTTCAAGAATATAATTATATTCACCAAAACTCCATACATTGGAGAAAATAATAAATTTCCAAATCGATCCATCCGCTAATGTCCAATAAAATATTCTGCATCTGGGCAGGATGCGTTCTCATGCGGTGTATGTCAAAATGCATCACGGTCATGTGCATCATTGTGGCAGAGTAAACGCTAAATGTAATTGAATTCAAATCCAGCAAACATTCGCGTTCAATTCGTACTCGAAATTTCTAAAGATATTTGCTTCAAGTGAAATGACAGATTCGCCCTATCCTGTTCATATACAACAATTTATTATTGAGCAATTACATGCATAGGCAATCATAAAGACTTGGCCTTGCCATTGTTTCTATGCATGTCACTTTGTAAAAAACAATAGCTTGATAATATCAGCCCACAGTGAGGATGGTCAGTCAACCTACCATTTCAGGTGCCATGTACTCTTCCAAGAACGTCTTGCACAGCTTACGATCCCAGTCATCCGTGATGTGACCTCCGTACATGATCTCGCCAAAGAGATAACGTAAATCTTCCCACGGCACCTGGTGTGGACATATACTTATACTGTTTACGACATACACTGCAATCATGTATGTATGACATTACAGTCACAATGTGTATGTCGCTAAATATGGTTTGCTGATGCTATGACAGAAAGGCTGTAAAAAGATTGCGAAAACTATAAATAAAAGTGAGTTTTGGGGGAGTTTGCGGTGTCTGCCAAGTGTATGTTTTCTGTATGTTCCTTTATTTCATGGTGCAGTAGATCATGGGAAGATATGATACATGCATTACGTGCTATTAAATCATCTGATGTGCCTTACCTTTGCATTGGCTTCCAGGTAGTTGTACAACACGTTCATGCAGATTGTGAGATCGCCCGTGTTGAACGGGTACGAACGATTCCATCCCTGGGCACCAAACTTGCGACGTTCACAGATGACAGCGTGGAAGTAGCAGAGGGCAAACAGGATGACCTTGAACTCAGTCTCACGTGCACACATCTCCAGCGTATCCTGCAAAACGTAGATAAACCTTGTTCAGCTAATCACATACAATGAATCACTAGTCATGCAGTAACATGCAATGACTATAATAATTACATTGAATATATCACATGGCGAATCTTTGTTGAAAAAGTTTACAAAGAGAAATAATTTTACCTGATTGAAGTTATCGAGGGCCTTGTGCAGGTTGGCAAACATGCCAGTCGGTGGTTCATTGGTGATCTTGATGGACATCTCAAGGATACCGCCGGGGATGATGTGCGAGTCACGTGTGCCAGCAGGCTCGGCACTGATGAACACTCGATAGTCAGGGTTGCTCTCCAGACTGTATTGCTCCAGTTTCTTCTCGAGAGTATTCAGCCACTTGGCCACCAGGTGCACATTCTGGAATCATGATATTAAAAAGCTGACATCTGAAATGAGAGGTGTGTGGAAGAACAAGCGGCAGACTAGAATTGTGACATAGAGTAAAGAGTCATTGCAGCTACACTCAACATCAACAGTGACATAGAGTAAAGTGTACATGCAGCTACACTCAACATCAACAGTGATACGAGTAATGTGTCCATGCAGCTACACTCAACATCAACAGTGACACAGAGTAAAGTGTACATGCAGCTACACTCAACATCAACAGTGACATAGAGTAAAGTGTACATGCAGCTACACTCAACATCAACAGTGATACGAGTAATGTGTCCATGCAGCTACACTCAACATCAACAGTGACATAGAGTAAAGTGTACATGCAGCTACACTCAACATCAACAGTGATACGAGTAATGTGTCCATGCAGCTACACTCAACATCAACAGTGACATAGAGTAAAGTGTCCATGCAGCTACACTCAACATCAACAATGACACAGAGTAAAGTGTCCATGCAGCTACACTCAACATCAACAGTGACATAGAGTAAAGTGTACATGCAGCTACACTCAACATCAACAGTGACACAGAGTAAAGTGTCCATGCAGCTACACTCAACATCAACAGTGACACAGAGTAAAGTGTCCATGCAGCTACACTCAACATCAACAGTGACACAGAGTAAAGTGTCCATGCAGCTACACTCAACATCAACAGTGACATAGAGTAAAGTGTACATGCAGCTACACTCAACATCAACAGTGATACGAGTAATGTGTCCATGCAGCTACACTCAACATCAACAGTGACACAGAGTAAAGTGTCCATGCAGCTACACTCAACATCAACAGTGACACAGAGTAAAGTGTCTATGCAGCTACACTCAACATCAACAGTGACACAGAGTAAAGTGTACATGCAGCTACACTCAACATCAACAGTGACATAGAGTAAAGTGTACATGCAGCTACACTCAACATCAACAGTGACACAGAGTAAAGTGTCCATGCAGCTACACTCAACATCAACAGTGACACAGAGTAAAGTGTCCATGCAGCTACACTCAACATCAACAGTGACACAGAGTAAAGTGTCCACACAGCTACACTCAACATCAACAGTGACACAGAGTAAAGTGTCAACACAGCTACACTCAACATCAACAGTGACACAGAGTAAAATGTCAACACAGCTGGCACTCAACATCAACAGTGACACAAAGTAGTGTCAACACAGCTGACACTCAACATCAACAGTGACATAGAGAAAAGTGTCAACACAGCTGACACTCAACATCAACAGTGACCCAGAGTAAAGTGTCCACACACAGCTGGCACTCAACATAGAGTAAAGTGTCAACACAGCTGGCACTCAACATCAACAGTGACATAGAGTAAAGTGTCAACACAGCTGACACTCAACATCCATAGTGACACAAAGTAAAGAGTCAACACAGCTGGCACTCAACATCAACTGTGACACAGAGTAAAGTGGCAACACAGCTGGCACTCAACATCAATAGTGACACAGAGTAAAGAGTCAACACAGCTGGCACTCAATATCAACAGTGACACAAAGTAAAGAGTCAACACAGCTGGCACTCAACATCAACAGTGACATAGAGTAAAGTGTCAACACAGCTGACACTCAACATCAACAGTGACATAGAGTTAAGGCATCAACACAGCTGGCACTTAACATCAACAGTGACACAAAGTAAAGTGTCAATACAGCTGGCACTCAACATCAACAGTGACATAGAGTAAAGTGTCAACACAGCTGGCACTCAACATCAACAGTGACACAGAGTAAAGTGTCCACACAGCTGGCACTCAACATCAATAGTGACACAGAGTAAAGTGTCCAAACACAGCTGGCACTCAACATCAACAGTGACACAGAGTAAAGTGTCCACACAGCTGGCACTCAACATCAATAGTGACACAGAGTAAAGTGTCCAAACACAGCTGGCACTCAACATCAACAGTGACACAGAGTAAAGTGTCCACACACAGCTGGCACTCAACATCAATAGTGACACAGAGTAAAGTGTCCACACACAGCTGGCACTCAACACCAACAGTGACACTCAACATCAACAGTGACACAGAGTAGTGTCCACACAGCTGGCACTCCACATCAACAGAAACAAGACAAAGATTACGAAGGCCAACATAAAAGAACAACAACCCTGTCACACTGAAAGGAGAGTCACTGGAAGAGACGGACTCGTTCACATACCTGGACAGGTATATTAACACAGAAGTTGTCAAAGCGAAGACACATATAGCAAGAGTGGCATTCATCATGTTGAGAACAAGTTGGAAGGGAAGACAAATCAAGCTTAACACCAAACTGAGGATAGTCGACTAAAATGTCTATGTATCGGAGACATGGTGAAGTCACAGAAGACACTACAAAGAATGCTTACACAAATGCCTGGGCAGAATCTTACAACTGAAGTTGTCAGACAAGGTACCCAAAACTACATTTTGGAAATGGACCAAACAACTACCAACAGAAAACAAAATAAAGAAGAGCCATCACATGCAAGCCCCTATGGAAGAGGCAGAGAAGAAGGCAACAGAACACTTGGCTTGGCAGAGACATTCTTGAAATACTGGCCTTTTCATAACTCAACAGACACATGTTCACCAGCAGCATATTCTCTCACCTCAACATGTAAACAAACAGAAACTGTCAGTTATACTCCATACATGTTAAGTTTTGGAAATGCCAATGTGGGAGATTTATACGTAAATCGGAGGGTCTTGGGGGGGAAAACGGTATTTTATACGTAAATCGGAGGCTCTTGGAAAATGGGGCTATTATATGTAAATTAGGTTTTTAACCATAAATGCAAAGAATATAATACAAAAAGGAATAAATTCCACTGATTAAGATATTGACATAGATATTGTTATATGAATTAACTTACTCTGGAGCAAAACCATTCTTGTAGCCATGAACAATATTCAATATTAACATATATGTTTTATTATCATTATATAATACCACAAATATAATAAATTCCCATGTAATCTCGTATAAAAAATGATGTGTTGCTGTTTGGCCCTCGTGAATTAAAAAGAAGGCTTAGCCTTGGTGATAGAACAATAAATATTATAATGTTCAGTAATTTACTTCTTGTGTTCTAGGTATAGGCCTAACATTGGCATATTTGTTCAGCTTCTGATATGTATCATAGGTTGCAAAGAATCCCCTGCATGAAAAGCAGTAGCATCTACATATTTTTTTACACAACTAACATAATCTTTACATGTAAAACTTGAATATGGAATTCATTTTCATGAGCTGGACTGAGCCATGGTGACACAGGCCCGACTGGAGATATTTAAATAAGCATGTTTTCGTCTGTTAAGGATGTTTTTCATTTACATGTCAAATGTACTCAAATAATAAAGCGTTTAGCAAAGGTACATACATTTACAAACATGCACATGTAATGTAGATGTATGGATGGACATTATTTGTATATAGATGTAAACAGATTGCAGTTTGTTCTACAAGACTGGAACGTACACAGTGGGCGATAATATGGTATCGAAGCGGCTCGCGGCATTTCTATAAAGCTGATAAACAATGTCAGCGACAGGCAAGGTGTAGGTCTTGTACTTAGGTATTTATTAGACTGTTTTTAATGTTCAGTCATCACAGTAAGACGTGATTTAAATAATTCTAATTCAGGTCCTTGTTCAAATCATTGTCCGCGCCCGGCGGTGTCTGTGAGCATTAGCTCAGTCTCAGACTCGATTGCAATTAGTTAACTGGCATTGCTATTCATTGTGAGGCGACTCTGAAAAACACTTGAGACAATGCCCAGCCAGAAATAAACCAATTATAAAGTAAATTACGTACAATTTGTTTGTTTTTGGTGGACTGAAAACCGGAAAGAGCCGGATGCTCCCACAATTTTTTTCACTTATGTTTCGATGAAATTGCGGGAGATTGTTTCTCCCGCGCGGGAGATCAGGAGATTTCCTTGTAATTGCGGAGTCTCCCGCTGAATGCGGGAGACTTAACATGTATGATACTCCATGCCATCTATCGCATAGCAAAGAAATAAGCAACATGTCTTCTTTACCTGCAAGACGACCCAGTGACCCTCCTTAGCAGCTAGGTCCATTGCACTCTCGGCAACGACCTCCTGCCCTTGACCTAGAGAGATGTTGTGGAAGTTGCCCTTGTCTGTTGCAAACTTGAGTTTCTTACCATGTGCTTCCACATCCTTCAGCGGGTCGACACCTGTACTCAAAAAGTGGGATCAAGATTACATTTTCGGTGTGAAACCATTACAAAATAAATGCCCCAATGCAACTAGGACACCGGATGTTTCCAATGTCTTAATCAGACCGACATGGAAATATACACGATATACCTATCACAGCTATGCAGTGCTGACATGAGCCATTATAGCTATTACCTATAGCATATTTTATATCCTACACATATATGTATATCTATATACGCGTTGTTATAAATATAGTACATTATGCCTATCCAGACGACAATGTAATTACCCATACAGGGATAAACAAAGTTGTGTTGATTGATTGTTATATTAACCAGGTTTACATACTTGTATTTTTCTGTATTTTTATACTCTTGTATTTTTTATGAATGCTGCAAACGAATTTCCCTTCCGGAACAATAAAATGTTATTGTACTGTATTATAACAAAATATTTCAGTATGGATATACAATGTGATAATACCACGAGGAGTATTTTGTCTGGCAAGCATAGTATATTAACACTTTGGCAATATGCATGTATTCATTTGCATAATTTCAAACAATCATACGGTTGACTTTAGACTATTGAGGATGGGCACAAACACTTATTGATGGAAATAACCAATAGTGCTTAGTTTGACATCATAGTCACCGTCCACTGAAACACGTCAACTCTAGTCACTGACAATATCACCCGCCAAAGTAGCCTTTCTATGAAGGATATTATCTAACCTGCATTCTATAGGTCACATTTGGTAAAAGGACATACTTTGTTGCTGATAACTCTTGACTGGTACACGTGTGGTCCTAGCCTACTCTGTGGAAGTACAGGTGTGTTGTGGAGTCGTGACGCACTAAGTGATGTAGCACTCACCTGGGGATAGGATGAAGAACAGTGGTGTGCCGGGTCCAGACTCCTCGAACGACGTAGCGAACTCAGTGCTGCGGCCCTCCACGTACTTCGTGCCCATCTTCTCCTCGATGAAATTCCTAGCAAATTTCCGTTAACATCAGTATTGGACATTTGAATGGCCCTATAGGCTGTAACAAATTCATCTGCAAACACCCATTGGCTCTCTGAGAAGTTATAATTCTTTGAAAATGTAATCTTATAAATAAGATTGCATTTCTTTGAATAAAGAAATGCTAGTGGCATTGTCAAACTGCAACCCTTGACAATCTATAGTTCTGTATATGTGTTCTGCCTGGACAAATTTCCTGCTTACAGACATCCTGCCAGTGTGCATGTGGCTCGTTTGACTTAATTCCTAAAATGTTGCATGAGATAACTCCAGAATGAATTAAGTTATTTTTTAGAAACATTATTTGGAGGTACAGAGTTCCATTTTTATTGTGGTTTTGAAAATACCTGTTTTCAAATGTTTGATGAGAGCATGCTTTGCATGGACTCTGAGTGAACATCAAGTGTTGCGATTGTTATACTGATCTAGTGGGATATCTGTAAGGCCTTATTCCATCTGAAATAATATGCCAAGCCTTATGGTTCTCCTTCTTCATGCATGCAACTGAAATTGGACCAGACAGAGTAATACATAATTGGGTTCAATTAGTTCTGCTGCTGTGCCAGAATCGAGTGCAATATCAGCAGAATGCATGTCACATAGGTATTATTTGATATTCATTGCACACACATGATGATTTCAGCCTTGCTAAGTTGTCAATGTTTTATATCAACAGTTGTTTGTGATTCAATTATAATTTACATGTTAATCAGCCATTGTATTATGATGATGGAAACATCATCATCATCATCATCACCACAACCATTTTCTTAAATGTGATAATATGGTCATAATTCTAGGCATTATCATCACATCAAAACTGCATGCACATATTGGACAGGGTGATGAATGTGCAATAAAGCGTCTTACCTGACAGCGTTTGACATCCGGTCAGGTCGCAGGGCTCGCATCATGCACAGTTTCTGCAGTGATGTCTTTTTTCTTTTCCACTCCTGTGGAAACTTCTCCTTCTCCGGACACTCGCTCTCCACAAACTTCTTCCAGCGTTTTGCCGACCCCTCTATGTCGCGGTCAAGGTTGCGGAACTCCTCCATGTTGGACAGTGTCTGTCACATGACATCAATATGTGTGTTAATTGCCAGTTTGTAGCTGCAATAATTATTCTTATAATGTCCAGATCAGTTTGAGATGCACAAAATGGAAGTAACTTTAAAAGTCAGTATTACAGAAGAAAATAACATTTAATGAGATTCGTTCAAGTTTAACGTGTAGATATTGAGTGGAAATTTCCCAGGAAACGCTCCTGCATTCTAATTACATAGTTCATTAGATGTGCATGTTACATATTAGTCTCCTTTAGTCTGACTGATCATGAAAATAGTGTGAGAGGACGGCTGCTTTTTGCATTTGTAAAACGTCCCTAAAATGTAACAATGGATTTTGTTTAATGACAAATTTTCCTATATTATGTGAGCTAATTATTAAATTTTTTTAAGGTAGGAATCGGGTCAGGAAAATATCGATTTTTGACACATAAATCACTTTTGACATGTTGACATTTTCGCAATGAATAATTATTGTACTTGCCACTAATGGATGTTTTATTCTTGGAATAAAATTGTTTCTGTGATAAAATGTCATTTTAGTTGCATGCCCCTCGTTGCTAAGTCTTTGTTTTTGCTAAATGAAGCGTGCATAATCGTAAAATTCCATCAAGTTTGGGCAACGATCCCTCGTGTCAACAACAATGAAGTTCAACATGGCGCACACCGTTGAAAACGCAAATGGTAGAAACTATTTTAGAAGATATCTGACGGTTACCGAACAATCCCGACTATTAAACAGGGCCCCTTCGGCCTAAACGGGATGAATAAATTACTATAGAATTACTACGTTGAAGCCGATTGGTCAGATATCATCATGTGACGCTGGTTCATTCAGCGGATTGGTTACGCGCTCGCTTCGGCCATTTCCGGTAGCCGTAAAGCCATTTTCTTCGATCGATTGTTCCTGCGTGTCTTTTATCAAATATCTAAACGAAAACGTGATTATGCCGTACCAAAAACGCAAGTCGAAGGAGTCGTATGGTTCGGGGAAAGGGAAGCGGCTAAGGCAGCTTCAGCTCGCGCGCGATGCTAAGAGGATTGCCGATGAAAGTGGGGCAAGTGCGACGTCCGCCACAGAACTTATCTGATATGAACATCTACTTTGCATTATGTGCTGTTTTGCAGTATGTGCACACATTTTACATGTATTGTTGGTTGCTTTTTAGATAGATAAAATTTAGATAGATAAAATAAAATTGCTGATGTTGTGCACAGTTTGACAAAGTATTTATTTTTCATCTTTAGGATAAAGTTATGTTACTGCAGACGTTTTGCTGTGAAATATCATTACAAAAACGTGAGCAGACTTTGAATATGTTTTTCTCCTATTTCGTTTTTTTCAGTAAATCGTCATTTAGTTTTGCAATATCTTGGCTGTTTTTCAATGGAATCACTTGAAACTTTGCAGAGTACATCTTGGGCATATGCTACAGGGGATGACAGAGCTGTTATTGTTATAAAGTTATACAATGTTTATATAATGACATATGAACATGTCGTCATAACATTTTCCTAGCACGAAATATAAATAATGTTATAAAATCACACTTTTCAAAATCTGGCAAAATAGCTCTGTCACCCCCTGTGGAATACTCTCAGCTAGCTGCATGTCAAATATGACTGCGTTTGAAGCATTCATTACAAAGACATTTTTTTCCCAAGAAAGGCACAACAAATACAAGATGGCCACCGTTTCCATGGTAACGCCTTCGTTAAAAAATTAACATTACTATCACATTTTCTACTTTTCTTCTAATAACACTATCCGAAAGTTTGAGTAAGATAAATTGAGAATTAAAAAAAAAAAATTCCACCAGAGAGACGCCTTAAGCAAAATGGTCTTCTGGTTCAAATAATGTTACTACTAACAGCAAAATCATAAGGTAACAGTATAAGCAAACCTTTATTCCACCCCAGCTAATGTTGCTGAGGAAGTCAACGGGTGATGTAACGTTTGGCTGCAATGGGAACCTCAACAGAAAGTCCAGTTCAGCGTGGTTGATCTGTTTGTTCTTCACCAGCACCTGTAGTGGCATGAACATGTGACATGAGCATGTGATATGAACATGTGACATGGGTGTGATGACATAAATACGTAACACTGAACCTGTTGGTGCATCAACAGGGAGAGGCATGTTTATTTTCCTAATATTGTATAACATGTAATAAAAACTAAGCAAACAGATAAACATTACAGCGTAATCATACAACACAGAAGTTATAAAAACCAAGGGCATAGAATACATGGTGTAGGAGACAGCTACAGTCAACAGCAACGCAAATGTATGCCAGAAACATCTGAATGATAGAAACACAGAAAAAATCCAAAATAATGTTGAACGATTCTGTTAAATGTCATCCAAAGTTAACAAACGATCATATTAATGAGAATCCAACTAATTTCCATATACCTGGGGGGTATATGTGAAACACCACTGTTACGTTAATAAACATATCTCCACTACTAGTATACATGAAATTAATATATGTGATTAAGTGATGATTAAGTGTGATTATTAATCACTTCAACAAATAAAGTAGTTTACAAATTCGTAATTATTTTGCTGGTATATTGAGATTTATTTTTATAATCACACCAAACCATAGAAATGTGGTATTTACCAAAAAGTGTATTTACTTAGGTTGATTTCTCCATCACACACAATATGAACTACTCTACATATTACATTTTTCATGTTTCTGCATAAATTATGTCATGTGAAATATACAAAAAGAAAAAACGTGTCAACATAAAAAACATACAATTCCATATCGGGTTCATAAACATGTTTTGCATCTAACAAGTACACACCAGGAAAGTCATTTGTGCAGTGAACGTCAACTTGTCGCATTCAAACAGACCCCTTGTTGTGTAGTTGAAGACAAAGAATGTGATGGTGTCAATGAGAACAAGCACTCTCTGTTTGACGTCCTCCACTGGTTCAGCGCGGTCAATAGCATTACTGAAGACAACACTGAACGCCTGCAATGACCAAAGGCATCATTATATGGTTGACTGGGATATTTTATCATTAGATTCTTTACTTTACAACTATCTACCAAACCACAATACATTTAGTGTAGGTGAAGGAAGCAGATGTTCCAATTTACACACATCTACAACAAGCAGCTGGTAGCGACATCATTTCTAATCTATGTGTAAAACCCAGTACAGGGTGTATGTTTTGTTTGTGATTCTGCGATAGGAAGCATTCCAACTTGCCAGACATCTGGTTGAGACAATAATGTGAGAAACCCTTGTACTCTCAAATGTTTGCGGCATCGCACCACAAGTGTCGCCAAAATGTGTAACAATTGCTTGTTGTCTGCTCCATTTTGTGGATGACTCACCTTGAGGGAGAACTGGTACATGGGATGAATGATGTTGAGTTCGTTGAGGATGAAGTATAGGAGTGACGCCTGCGCTGCGGCCGGCCGGTACAGCTCTCTTGCCTCGTTGATCTTTATCTCCGTGATCTTCCCCTCCTCCACTTGCACCTCGATTTCATTCGCCGTACGCTTCGTTTTCTCTAGGTTCTCAACCAATTCGTAGTCGCCGAGGAAGTTGCCCTCGGCTGCGGACAGACGTGCCAGCAGGTTGTCCTCCAGCGACTTCAGTGTGATCTTGAACTCGTTCTGCTGACGTGTAAGGTCAGCTTTGGTCTTCTCGAGATCTGGTCGCTCCTTGCTGACCACGGCGGCAAGCAGCTGGTCCTCTAGACCGTCGATGGTCACTGTAAAATTGATGAGTGTCGTCTGGGCCTGCATCTCCGGCTTGTAATGCGGGTTCGCCATCTTCGTGTGCAGAATCAGTTTGAAGTTGGTGTTGTACTCCACCTGGAACAATGGCACCAGCGTGAGGATCAACAAAGACTTGCAGATAGATACACGATACACCTTCTTATGCTGAGCCTGGTATTTGCCGATGAACAGGAACTACAACCATTATGACTGGTAGGAACGTGTACATATTGCAACTTCACAGAATGGTGTATATAACAGAAAGATTTGTCATTATACAAAAACTATGATACACAGAGTAAATTTTATAACCACAATTATACACACACCTGCAGAACATTAAAACCTAATTTGTTTTTATATTTGAATGAATACATTCATGTTCACGTGTGTGTCTACACAACATACACCTAAGAAACAAATATTCAATATAAGCACAGTAGTTTTCTAGCATTCCAGACAAAAAAGTGACCTTAATCAATGCTACATACTTCTTTGTCGCCCAGTTTGATGGCACGACCTTTCTTGATGGTGTTGCGACCCAACAGCGGATCGAGCACAGGATCGACTGATTCTTCGATGTTCTCAATGAGCACGACTTCGCCATTCGATACTGCCCTCTCAATTGTGTCAAGGTACGACTTCTGTCCCAGCCGCACGACAGTCAAGTCATTACCATATTTGGTTTTGATCCACTTCACCCCCTGCAGCTGTGGATCTATCATGAGCGGCCATCGCTCGCAGTTTGAGAGGATTGTCGCATTCTCTGTTGACATGCGATCACTTGGTAAGCCATCATTGTTCCAGCCAGCAACAATAGCCCCATCTGTGAGTAACGACAGCAGATCGAGATCAGGCGTGTTCAGGATTTTTAGTTCTTTCATCGACGGCAGCCAGTGCTTCTCCATCAGAGTCGTTCGGTACTGCTTGGTGAAGCAGCCAACGTATGAGATGAACGCCGTGACGAGCAACACATCTCCCGGGAGACTCTTCTCCTGCTCCTTAAAGTTCTTCACTGCCTCCCCCCATCGCACGTTCTCTGATGCAAGTCCACCGACAAGTCGGTTCGCCAATTCAATCGTTTTATTTGTCATCTCAGCCTCTTGCTGACATCTCAGTTTGTCTGCTGTCGCCTTCTCGAACTGCGCTGTCAACTTGCCCAGAGCCTCTTCAAGTTGGAAGATCTTGTCCTGGATCTTGCGCAGTTTCTCCTGCGCCTCTGCCAACTGCTTGTTGGCAGCTTCCAGAGCATTACGCTTCGGCTCCACATCGCAGAAGACTCGGTAGAAGGCCACGATGTTGATGACCCAAGCGCACAGGCCACCAGCAGCAAGGGACTTGGCCTTGATGAAATCTGCCTCGAACTCCTTGTCATCGAGGTATGGTTGGATAGCCTTCAGACACACTTCAGGAATGTTCTCCTTGTCGTAGTTCTTCAGCAAGTTCAGGAAGTCGTCCACCTGCAGGTAAAATCGGTGTAGAATAATTTGGGAATAACTACAACACATATGTATATAAATAACATGTTAATTAAATATACACATTTATCGGTTGGTTTTTAAAGATTATTTTCACAACATACAGTAACTCTAGTAAAGAATTGCAGTTTAGGTCAACAAACTACAATTAGCATCAATTATAAGATCTATAATACCAGTCAATAACGTAAAAAGAATTAAAGTGGGTGCATTATATATATATATATATATATATATATATATATATATATATATAATCACCTTACATGCTAATTTTTACGTTTATATTATATATATATATATATATATATATATATATATATATATATATATATATAAAATTGGCACATTTCTGAATGGATTCACATATTGAAATGCCAACCTTGCCCATGACCACTTTGGCAGCCTTCCAGCTTTTGTCCTTGGGAATCTTTCCTGTCTTGTTGGATAGCAGGACCATGACAGCCGCAGTAACATTGACGACAGCTGCAGGCGGAGATCCAAATGACTTCAACTCTGTCAAGTTGCCCTACAAAAGACAATAATCAACATAATATTTAGAAACGTTTACATGCCATGTATTTATGGCTTCACCTCCCACACATTCACGGTTTACTATCAGTCTATGAGAGCGAGGCGTGGGTTACTTATCGATGTCATCTGAAGACCCTGGAGAAATTCCACAAACGTTGCCTCAGAAAGATACTTTGTATCCGATGGGAAGATCGCTGCACCAATGCCAGTGTCCTCATGGAGGCCAACACAACTAGTATTGAGCAATGTTAACGCAAAACCAACTTTGCTGGGTTGGCCACAAATTTGAGACAAATTGTCTACTTCACAAGGCGGAGAAACGGCACAGGAAAAAATAGAGGCAGATATCTCAACATGTTCACGTCTTCCTTCCATCTGGCACCTCCTGCCCACATTGCAACAAGACCCGCACATGATCGACAACTGAAAGACATCATCCTCGTTACAACGGACTGATGATGATTTGAAATCAACAAGACACATATTTATTGCACTACCTTGAAGTAAATTTTACTCAATTTCACTGGGAAACTTTTATAGTCTCATTTATGCAAAAAAGCAATGATGGTTTCTTTGATACTCACCTTCACACTGACAGATAGTGGTTTTGATTGACCCACCTTGTTGAGGGTGTCGAGAGCCTCCTGTGCTGCCTTCAGAGCTGGCTCGGCCTTTGCGAGATCTGTCTCACAGTCACTTTTCTTTTTGGACACCTCCTCATTGATAACCTGCACCTTCTTCTCCTCCCCGTCTGCAATCGCCTTCTCGTGTGACACCTTCTCTGTCTCAGCTCCGACCACCTGGATAAGCTTGTTGGCTTCCTCGTTCTTGATGGCCAGTTCCTTCTCCTGTGCAGCCAACTTCGCCTTCAGATCATCGACCTGAAGCAGACGACATTCAACACTGGTACATCTTACATTGCAGTCATAGGGAATAATTATTTATTTTTTAGTCTGACAGAAACCACATGATTACATTGCATTTTTTCTTTAAATTTTTTTAATGTAATATGTTGTACAGCATATCTACAATCCAAATTTCAGCTTTTGTCAGTTTTTTGGTGTTGGACTTCAGATATTCCATTCAAATGTTGAGCAATGAAATTAGTCCATATCTAAACTAACAAAACAGATATAACATGTTTTGCCCTAAATATTTCCGATGTACACGATACTTTAAATTACATTGGTTAATGGCCATTGCATCATACAAGAACACTAACCTGCTGTGCGGTACTGTTGAGTTTCTCGAGACCATTTTCAAGTCGTGTCATGCTGGCTTGGAGTTCTGAGTGCTTCAGTGAGAGCAAGTTCTGGTAGAGTTTGATCTGTTCCAAGAAGCTCTTTGGAGTCGTGTAGTTGTAACGCCGGTCGTTTTGGAGGTACAGGGCACTGATGTTATTGACAGACACGTGCACTTGGGACATGAACTTGGCCACTGAGACTTGCATCTCCGGCTACAACAAACAATATATGTATGTATATAATACTGACAAACTATCGTGGCTGACATGAGGTGAACTTCAATTGAAACATATATAATGTAAATATAGTTGTAGGACACATACCATCAATATGATATGTCCAAAACACATACATGTATGATTTAATAACTGCGCCTTATCTGGGGATGCCTGTACTCATGCATTGCATCATGACACCACAAGAACGTTCCAAGTGACGCAATAACAATTACAGGTTTTCATTATGGCAAGAGAATACTTCAAGTCTTTTAAATTTAACAATAACTGACTACCTCAGTATCTAATAGTGTCCCCAATATTGAAGTTTAATTGGCTAAATTCTACCTAATAATCAGAAAAAAACATCAAACGGTATCTATGGTTATCTGACAAACAGTTACAGCAGGCATTATTCATTCTCAGTGAAACAATGGCCACATCAGATATGTGTGACTTGTGCAATATTCATACCGACAACAAATCCACTTCTTCCAGGAACCGTTTGCTGACAGACATCAACGCCTCTTCAGGCCATTCATGGAACCAGTCGATACTCGTGCAGTTGGTGATGGCTGGGAACTTACGACTCCTCACACGCAGTGTATTGCCCACAGGTGAGAAACACAACACCACCTGTGGTCGGAAAACAAATCGAAAATACACAAACTGTATATTTTACTTATAACAATCTTAACTCTTTACTGGGTAGACAGCCTTCTTATTTTACACCTTGCTGGGGGCAGACAATTTTAAGATGGCAGCCATCTGTGAATTACACTGCATGTTGCTAGCAGTAAAATTCGAATAACTCGACAGCTGATGCCTGAAAATATATGAAATTATTTGCACTGTACATGGAATGATTGTGTGAATAAAATGTGTTATTAAAATTTATGTGTTGCAATCAATTACATTTCAGATCTTGAAACAAACTTCAACAATTATGATGAAAAAATAAATAAGCAACTTCATCATGCTACATATTAAAAAATCTTAGCACACACAACAGTGATCCTGTGGAAGTAATGCAGCCATGTATGTTAGTTTTATCGTAGTAAAACATTTATCCAATTTGGACGGCTAGTTTTCAAATTATAATTGCTTTTGTAAACAACGCCAATGTGACTGAAGACAAAAATCATGCCATAATTTACAAAATGGATATCGTTTACCGATCATACTGCCGAATGGAATGTTCTTTTCGTATGTAAAATCAACGCTCGAATAACGAAAGATAGCAGACTCCTTTCACAAATAGATGCTCCCTTATCAGCTTAATTCGCAAACAAAAACAATTTTTCACAAGATGGCGACAGCACATGTTTCCGTGATCTACATAGAGCTTAGATCAGCAGTTTCAGCTGGCTGGTTAATGTAAAAGAAGGATCTGATCGCGGTAAACGAAAGGCCCACGAACTGCGAGTTTAATGGGCGGTTTTGGACGTTCTGCGCGTACGAGGGGTTGGGCGGTTTTGGACGGTCTGCGCAGTAGAGTTAAGACACTTAAACAACGTAAGCATAATACTAAAACAAGTTCAGCCCATACATACACTACTACTCAGTCCTTATAAAATCACTGTTAGAAATCAGGAATTGTTTTATTCCAATATATTTATGCATATGTGTGCTTTTATGATTGTTATTCTTTTAAAACATCAAGCGTTTTGACTTGTACGTACTCATATGTTGTTCATATCAATCACAAATAATCCTTATATTTTTTTATTTAGCTTAAAGATTTCCATAAAAATATGAGATATTTATAAAATCTTTTTCCACAGAAATCTGTATTTATGACTGAAAATTTATGTAAACCCATGTACCTCATTAAATAACCTTTTTTCAAATGTATTTCTGCTTACACAATTCATAAGTTTGTGTCACAAATACATGTTATTAATTTTACATTTAAAGTAAATCAACATTTCACTAGGTCATTCCTATCAAAATTCCACATTGTACACAGGGTATCGTTTCAATGTGTTGCCCCATATTATTGCATCAAAAATAATACCTTTCCCATCATTTTGATTCTTACTTGTTCATCTCCACCTCATTGAGATGTTGTCACTAGCTATACAGAATTTCAACAATTAACAATAAAAATGTACTAAAAATATCAATATCTGTGAAGGCTTCATACCTTGAGCTGGCGCCGGACTCGGTCAATGAAGAAAGACCAGCAGTTTTCGCGAGTGTCCTCAATGCCCATGCCTTTTACCTCGTTCCTCACACCGCCGATGATGTCTTCGATCTCATCATCAGGAAACAAGTCAGGAATCTCTCCAGACGCTAGCAGATCGTTGATGAGAACAAGGAACTTCTCGTCCGCAACTTGACTGTCTGTCATGAGGAACACCATGCCAAGGTTCTTGACACCGGCCTTTATATAGAGGGCGCTAAGGTCAAGTTTCAGGTCAGAAATACTGTAGCCCTTGCGCAGTGTGATCTGGAACACCTCGAGACCGCTGATGGACGATGCAAGACGGGAGAGACTCTGCTTGCCGCTGCCTCCCACGCCAACAAGCAGCGCATTTCCTCGGGGGAACTCGAGAATGCGGCTGAAAAACAGCATTATGTAACGATAAAGACGCCAACTGTGAGAGAATATGTGTACAACGTAGCTATAATGACATTGAACAAAACAATGGATGAAAATGAACTAAAAATTTACGAAAATCAGATTGGTCAGATAACGTTTATTTTCAACAACCAAACAAAGTAATACCAATGGCGATACGCTCGAAGCAGCCAAACAAGGACTAACTAGGAAGAACGTACTTGATTCTGAGGATATTCAAGATGGCGTCACCAAACAGCACGAGGTTCATGGCGGCGTTGATTTCATTATAGCTGTCCAGCGCCTCGTTCAAGATCTTTGTGATGCTGTCCATGTCGGAGACCGGACCATACTTTGGGTCACCGACGCCACTGGCGAAGTGACACATCATGAGAGGCTCAGCAAACAGGGCGGCCTCCTCCATGTCCTAGACAATTCAAGCAGGTAACACATTACTAATTACTACATGCTCCAGTAACGTCTAGGTCGACAGATCCACGCAAGTTCTACCATATCTCATTTGCAAAAGCAAAACTAGTTTACTTCAGATGAAGCCAAAACAGGTAGACGTCTAATGATTAGTTCTTATAACTGTGTAGCTAATTATGATATGTGGAAACTATAAAATAGTTGTTAATCTACTCACAAATAAGAATTTAGTGTTGTACTTGTCATTACATTGTTGACAACATATATTTGGTAAGGTATGCAGGTATGATACGTTGAACAGACTGCATTGCAAATACATACAAATGCTACAGATGTTTACAAGACAAAACCACAACTGTTTAAATGCTGAGATGTGTATATTCGACTGGCACAATACTAGTATCAGAAATGATGAATAATAAATAATGATGAACTATAAATGATACACACACAGGTGGAGGGAGAGGGCTGACTAAGCAAACATCCACATGATCCGCCTAGACGCCACTATGACAACGTCTACTGGCTAGGGTGTAATCAGAACGGGGTATTCTCACCAACAACAAAACGTACCTCATCTCCTGGCTTCCGGCGGATTAAACAAGCAATTGTAATGTGTTTAACACATGCCACAAGTCAATCTATACATTGAAAATACAATCGTGACATCGCCCACTTTTCAAAGAGTAGGGCATAATTATAGTGTATACTGTTTTAATGTATTTTGTGTTATATATCCAACCATCTTACTTGTTACTAAACATTTACTGCTTTACCAAGTTCATCACATATCAGACAACAACAAAGCTCTACATGTATACATACCTCAAATGCTTTTTTTGAAAAGTCTTTCACGAGTTTGTCGAATGTTTCTAGATCTTTTTCTTCAACTAGCTTGTCTCTGTACACTCGATTGGCTTCGTGCATCCACAAGCGTACCAGCTCTAACGGTGTCTTGTAATTCTCAGGCATAGCAAACAGCATCCCCTGTAGCCAATACAATATCACTCAGTCTCAAACAGGAAATCTTCCTTCTTCGTGCCTTTTAACCATGGCAGGAACAAAGATAGCCTATTGCATGTAATTTAAACTATTACGCTAATTACTACGTTTCGTACAGAATAGAACATGTCAAAATGCTGCTATTTATATCAGAAAAAGGTACTAAGCTGTTGATTTATCTTTATCAATTGATGAATTATACGGCAATTAACGCGTGACATGTGTCACAATATATGTTTAATATTAAATCATAATTTATTACGATAAATAAAAACACCAGCATAATATTATACGGCGTTCTTCCCTCAGTTGGTATGCATATGTATTGCAAAAGTTGCAATGCATTTATTTTATCTAGAGAGCTAATACTGTAAATATTTTACTGGTTTCTGCTAAAATATGCTTTTTTTCCTCAGTACACACACAATTATTAATATACCAGTTTCTACCATAGGAAGCTTTGGTGCTGGTAAATCCCAATGAAGTACATAGTAGTTAGAGGCCCCTTTGATAACACACCTGGAAGATGTTGGAGAGATCTCTCAGGTTGAAGACGTAGTGGAACTTGATGGCTGTCGGCAAGAAGGTAGTGGCCACCTTTGTGTGCATGGCGATGGCGGCGTGGACCAGCGAGCTGCCGACCTTCTGTACCGGCTGTTGGAAGTTGTTCTGTGCGAGATGCTGCAGCAGGATGTTGCTGTAGATCGTGTGCAAAGCGTCGACGCCGGGGAAGCTCATGGCGAACACGCAGAAGTGGCGCTGCAGACGACTGTTGATAGTGAAGCTGCCGGCCGTCGGGTTCATGCACGACACGTACTGCGTGTTGTGCACCTCTTTCAGGGACAGCTTTGTGCGGTCGTACCAATGGCTGTAGTCGAGGTGCTGGCGGATGAGTGTGTGGGGCTGTACGGTGAAGTACTTGTCGACCTGTGACATGAGAGAGTAACATCGTCAGCGAAACAGTCATGCAGCTGTCGTGCACCAACCAATTAAGCAACAAACTAAGGGCAGTAATCGGCACCATTATAATATTTTGAACTTAACCATTTAATTTATGTAATGCCACTCTATATATATATGTATGTATGTATGTATGTATGTATGTATGTATGTATGTATGTATGTATGTATGTATGTATGTATGTATGTATGTATGTATGTATATGTATATGTATATGTATATGTATATGTATATGTATATGTATATGTATATGTATATGTATATGTATATGTATATGTATATGTATATGTATATATGACATGTATATATTGCAGAATGCAAAATAAATAGCATGCTTCAGATACATTCATGTTTTCCATGACCTACCTCTGGCATGTTCATGTCGTCAATGAAGTAGATGAGTGTCTTTGTGCCGGGGGGACCATAGTTTCGGCCAGCCTTCTTCTCGAGCGGTTTCTCAAGCACACCTTGCAACATCATCGACGTCGTGTAGAAGTTGAACGGCACGTTGGCGATCATGTAGCTTTCGGGCAGACTCAGAAGCTTGTCATTCATGAGTACGGTCTTGCCAGTACCAGCAGTGGCCACCAGCATCACTGGACGGTGCATCGCGATGAGCATGTCGATGAAGAATCGCACTCTCGTCGTCTCCGCAGTCGGCACCAGCGCCGCCTGCAGCAAACACAAATACACATCAAGCGCACATCAGAGAGTAGACAGTTTCAGATGTGAGTTCAACACTCAGAACACGTTGGAACACTTAGCATATAACCTATCACTTGAACCGATTTTATATGTAGCTGTGGTCCAGCTGTAAGGTTCATGCGGTGCCTTTTCTGCGTGAGTGGTGTGTTACTTGGCCTTCCACGGTGTCACACCTGGGTGACTGTCCGCCAGAAGGTGTGATTACTTGTACCAATACGGCAATTACTGTAAACATACTGCTGTAGAACCTGTTCTTGGATAGCTACGTTACATTGGCTGTAGAAAGTACGAATGTCTCTACTGTGAAATAACGTCAAGAAATATATATGACGAGTAATTTTATTGTTGGATGCAACACTTATGGAGATTACATGACGAACTGACACGAAAATCGTTGCAGCTGTCTAATATCGACGAACTTCTACATATTAACACGCATTCTTTTTCGACAGAAGCAATGGTTTATATTTGTAAAAGTTGCGGTAATGTAGAAACACAACGTGCTGTAGGTAGAAGATGACAGCAACACTGATATACCTGAAGGGGTATTTCTGTATCCAGTTCAAACTTTTTGACCTTCTTGACCCAAGGCTCAAACTTCTTTGTCTCCGAGTCGATGAAATAGTCGAAGACGGTGCCTTGAGATGGGAACTTTACTGTCTTGAATTCTGTTGTCCACCATTTGGTGAATTCCACTCTGTGATCCACCAACTACGAAACAAATCCAAACAAAAAATGTTATATCGAACCATCAAAGTTGTGTGCAACATTATCATTATGACATTGTATTTGTAATGCGGATTTCTGAAATATGTTAAAATAGGGGATAATACTTGCAAGCAGAATTATAACATGTATTAAAACAATAACATGTATTAAATGAGTTGGGAAGGTAACTTTCAATATCCGCAGGAATCACATATACTATAGCGACAAGCTGTGCACACATAATATTAATTTCATTTCCTATGCGTATGCTTCATGGGAAAGTCTTCTGTGTCTGTGTGTACATTGCAACCTTTAGGGTGCACTGTCAAACAGATGAATTTATTGTTTGGTTTCTTATCTAATGACGCATAGGCGCTTGTGAACTACGACATTATGTTTCCAAATGGTGGGTATTTGTGCTTACTAATATCACAAATAGTCAAGCGAGTGACAATAATGTGTCTCTGAGAACCCATCCAACGTATTACATTCTACGGTCAGTACCACTCTCACGTCCCAGGCGATCCTTATGATCCAGATATGATATGAAAATCTGTGCTTTCTGTTATTCTAAATGCTATCTAGATTTCTTGGCAACAATTCACAAATCATTTATTGAGACGTTTTGGAAATTTTGAATAGCAGACAGTGTTCGCTTTCGAGTAGTCATGTGGACTGAATGAGTTCACATCAATTTTGCACGAATGCAAGTAAACGTAACTCTTGGACGTTTGCCACTTCACTCCACTGTGACACTCACCTGATCCTGAAAGAGACAGCTGCCAAACGCCCAGACACAGCAGAAGACGAAGTACAGCTCGTACCACTCCTTGGGGCAGTCGGGTGGGGTGTTCTCTGGCGTCAGCACGCACTCCAGCAGGTAACACAACATCTGCAGATGGCTGATGTCTGCGATAGGCGTGATCTTCTTGAAGCGGAATTTCATCACTTCGAGACATGTCGGCACATACTTGTCAAAGAGAATCGTCAGATTGGCACGTTCCGATTGCACCTCTCTTGTGTCGATCCAGCTGCTCACTGGCCTGCAAACATCGCCCGATGGCCATGTGTTAGAGTGCGTTCATGGCGTTAGAATCTTGTAACAGTTAATACAAGACACACGCTAGTCCCACGGCATAAAACAAACCATAAAAAGTGCATACTGCTCGGAAATGTCTAAAATATAGCATTTTTGAAGAGAAAAAAACAATTATTATTTGACTAGAATTAACAAAATTAATACATGCACACATACTCTGTGTAGCTATGTCATTTAACACACTTCCGATTAGGGCATGGCGTACTTTTATACGTCGTGGTACAAAATGTCTTAATTCAAAGTGACAGGGGCGATGACAACGAATCTAATGTTTACGTCATCTTGCACATGACTTTGTTCTGCTATTTGCGCTACTGCGCCAGTGCCTCGTCAGATTCCAGGGCATGCAATGAACGAAGAAAACAACGTGTACGTGTATGTTACACTCACGGATTCCAGCCAAGGTCAGCAGGGTTGATGAACAAGATTCCAGCACGTGACACTGTAGCTGGAGTAGCTGTCTTCAGATGGCTGATCTCAAACAACAGTCGCATGCTCGGTGTCAGTGTAATGCGCTCGTTACTAGCCAAAGTGAGCACCTACAACAGAACACATCCCATCATCATTTCTTAGAGTACTGTCGAGCATCGGCGAAGAATCGAAGATAGCGATTGATGCTGCTGGTTTAATAGTACTAATTTATCGGTGTTGCATTTTTGAAGTTTAACCAGCTAAGTACTCCTATGCCTATCTGGCCATAATGATACACACCGTATTGGCCTTGGTCAGTGTTTGCTAACTAAATGTTTGTGTATTTTTCAATGTTTGAATTTGTTCAAAGATGTGTTCTTTGTGTCTTACGAAAAGCTCAATATAGGTCTTGTGATATTAGAGACTGTATACTTCTGACTTTGATATAGTCATGACACATCATTGCCATCGTGTTGAAATCATATATTATACATGAATATATATATATATATATATATATATATATATATATATATATATATATATATATATATATATATATATCCTGTGTTTATAATTGAGAGCCATTTATAGCGACATGCGTTATGAGAAATAGGAGTCAGCATATCGCACAATATTGTCTAGCCAAAATATTTGAATTGAAGTGTTCATATTCATACATTTCATACGTCACAAAATAATCAATTTCTATAAAATTGAATGCATAAAGTTGGTACTACAGTGTATTACTAGATGTAAACATATAGCACACCATAACCATCTCTCAAGAATTATCTGTTGGATATATTAAATGTGTTGCCACGTTTGCAATAAGAACATTTCACCCTCACCTTATTGTCGTCCATGACAGTGTTGAGTGATTCAATCCACATAGGATCAATGTCACCATCAAGCACAATCCACTTCGGACCATCATGCACCACATTTGACAAATCTCGCATGACAACAGAAAACAGTCCTGAAACAGAAAGACAAGATATTGTAAAATCAAACAGTGAGATATCAGCCCATGTTTATTTTCACTTTAAATGTATCATGCCTCCATAGTGTTTTGTTGTATTGTTGTTTCATGGCAGTGACATGGCCAATGAACCAGGAAGCATGTAAAGCTTCATTTGTACCATCGTACAAGAGTCGACCAATAAGTACTGATTATCTTGTGTCTATGTCAATTGACATACAGACCTATAGGCTCTCAGTTAAAGGGAATAACATCTAAAGCTAAATTACATGGGAATATCACACATTAATTTATTATGATGCTCATTTCGTCCCAAAACGTATCCTTGTAAACATACTCTGAATACGTAGAAAGGGTTCGCCTGTCAACTTTGACGCCACGATACCACGTGGTCACTTTACTATTTTACTTTTAAATTTTCCTCGGGAACTGCTATGCTGACGGGTTTTAAATCGAATTTATACTACAAATGTATTTGTATTTATTTTTCTAATGTTGTCAAATGTTGCATACATACACAATCTTGGTCTATACATGGAAAACGAATGATAGATATAGCCTTGTTTCCATTCGCGTCAAAAACAAAGTGCATTTTGTTTGCGTAACTTTAATAAACCATTTACTGCAATCTTATTGCATCATGACATCTACACAAAGTGAAAATGTGGTTATGACAATAGTAATGTAAAAAATAGAAAATGACAACTTGGAAGAACAATTCTTCAGCATGATAAGTAGTGTACAGTACAGTCCCCCGGGTAATGCACAACAACCAGCATAAACCAGTTACCGACAAATGCTTTGTGTTATTCAGACATAATCTTTCGCTTGATTCCAGTGCACAATTAATGGCCTATAAGCATAGATTAGTTGCATGGTCTTCAAAAATATAACGGCATTAGATGAAAGTACACTCACCATCCTTCCATTCCCTGGTGGATGGGTTGATGATGCCAAACAACTCGTCATTGGTCACAGCCTTCGGGTTGATATCAATGGCAACTGGCTTCAACTTCATGTTCTGATTCGCCTTCATCAATGACTTCCATACCATACTCTTGCCCGTGCCTGCGTTGCCGACAATGAACACTGAATGACGCACGTCAAACAGCTCCTGCAGCTGCACCATCTATAAACACAGACAAATGATGTACATATTATAAACGTTCATCAACAAATACCAGACTTTATCACAATAAAAGTATAAAGTAAGACATCAAACACAGAACTCATAAACCGGACAAAACTAATTAGCATCAAGAGAGATTTAAAATTGAAAGTAGCCATGAAAGGAAATTCTACAATTGCTACATGAACAAAACCAAAACCATGCAGACCTCTAAAAAGCTGAAGGAGAGTCACAGTAGAGGTGTTAAACACATTTAAAAGTATCTGAAAAGCAATAAACAATATGATGTGATTGAGAATCATTTAGGGCCGCTGCTCTATTCAATGCCAATTCAATTGGAATAAGAATAAGAACAGTTTACTCAGAAAAACAAACACCTTTCACTCCACAAGACTGTTCTGAAACAATTAGTTGTAATTAAATTTGTTATAATTAAACTGACAATGGGAAGAATAAAATTCAGTAAGTGAACTGGCCTTATGTTACCAACCTTGAGAATAAAGCTCTCTTCTGGTTGCAGACGAAGGTCATGCACAGCTTTCTTGATTTGCTTCTCCAGGTCGTAGTTGTGTTTGCGGGGCACATTGAGTGCGGGGAACAGATCGCCAATGAGACCCATGAAGACGGGCAAATCATCCGTGACAATCTTGGGCACGTTGAAATCACGTAGCGCTCGCATCAGTACCTGCAACGCAACATTTCCTGGTAAAACAATGAACAGAAATCATTACAGCCTGTGTCTAACTGCACATTTAAAATAGAAGTTGAGAGATGAAGTGGAACCATATGATCTTGTATATATATATATATATATATATATATATATATATAATGTAATGTAATATACAAATATATATATATATATGATACATGATATATTACATTATATAAATTACATTATAGATATATATATATATATATAGCATATTCAAGTGAGTTCAAAAGTAATTGTATATGATATATATATATATATATATATATATATATATTGTATATATATATATATAATTGTATATATATATATATATATATATATATATATATATATATCATATACAATTATATTGTTGAACTCACAATAAACTAATGGCTTCACATCTCGAGTTATTTGGATAAATGTTTTATAAATCTCAGTTCCTGCCTAAAGGGATCACAGCTACGTATCAGAAAACATGTACTTAGTTTCTGGATAATATGTTAAGCATATTTAATAAAACCATACTGAAAACGTTCACTTCCCAATAGAGTTAAACACACCAAAAAACAGATTCATCAATATTAACATGTTTAAATGTTTTTGTTAAAATATGTCTTTAAAGTATTTATTAAACGTTACAGAATATGAAATGTGCTTGATGGTTTCCCTGATGTTATCATCATAAATACTACTATAGTATAATTAGGGTTTTACCTCATCCTCAGGTCGACCGACGTCAGCCCTCTTGAGAGCTCCGGCCACCACGAGCACAGACTTGATGGCACGTAGACCCCAATCGTAGTGATCCTGGTGGCACACGGACAACATTAAGAACAAAATAAACACGTATTTTATACTGAACAAGAATTAAATTATACATTGCAGAGATGGACATAAATGTTGCATCTCCACATATGTCAATCACTAATAAAATAGCATTATATTAATGATCGCTGAATAAACAACCACAAGTTACAAGCATTGGTCAGTGTGTAATGAACATTTGTAAACGTTTGATTTATTTATGTGGTCGTGGTCGCTGAACATCATAGGTATACATAGTAAACCATAGTTCTTAAACCTCTGGAAGTCCTACACTGAGCTACTTTGTGCTTTAGTTCCTCTAGTATAATTGTTTTAAACTTTATTTCAATATTGCCACATTAATGACCCACCTGTTTCGACAGCAGCTCCTTACAAAGCGAGTAGAGGGTGATGAACTTGCGGGCCAACAGACGGGCATCAAGGAAACCCTCGGCCACCAACATGATCTCGCAGATCATCTCAAAATCAGGCACCACCATGGCACATGGTCTACAAATAAGGCAAACACAAAAGACCGATAAATTAATATTACAAAGAGATTTATATAGCTGTAGTTGTACTTATATGCCTACTATTCACGTCAGGGCATCTATTTTAGACTACCATTTAGACTGCAGCAATATCTTCACAATAAATAAAGTATAGCTATGCATGAGTATCTTTGTAACTTACTTTTGTGTACATATCACATTTTAATATAGAGTAACATAGCATATGATCTACAAGTTTAGTTTATGCAATTGATTCAGTTGGATGGATTACAAAATATCATTCCTATATACCTGTACCATTAATATAAAAATAGTACAACGTTCCACTTATGACACCATTAACAAATATTCATTTCTAGTACCAAACGTTATTTGTCACACCGCACTGATACAGCTGTAGCTGGACAATTACAACAAAACAAGGCTGATTCCTCATCAGGTGATAACATTGCGAATCACAATATATACAAACTAGACAGTTAACAGACTGTTCCTGAATTCTGGAAACAAATAGGAACCTCGGCAAATAAAAGGCATGTCTATCATGATAGAGGAATGGTGGATTCAGAACCAACCTGAACAATGCCTTGAGATTCTCTGGCAGTTCCGTTCGGCCTGCGTATCCAGGGTTCATGGTGATGAAGAGTCCGACAGTAGGCACCAAGACGATGTCATCTCCCATGAAGTTGAAGATGTCCTTCTTGTCCCTGATGGCATCCTGAATAGTCTTCACCTGCACGGCAACCACCGACAACACCTCGACCGAGATGCGGTTGAACTCATCGAAGCAACCCCATGCACCAGACTGAGCCAAACCTTTGTAGATGTTGCCGACAGACTATAAAAACAAAATATGACAACATCATGTTATCAATCTATTTTACTCTATCTTGCATTTGAATTTGTTTCGACATTAAAAAAAGCTTGGCTTGTGTTTTCATTATTAAAACGAAGGTTTAATGAGTAGCTTCACATTGTATAAATAAATAACAAATATTTTTTATTGATGTGAAACATATATATATACAGTTGTGTATATTATACATACATGTGTCTATATATATATTATATATATATATATATATATATATAGTACTCATTGTGAGCAACTCACCTTATAATCCATCTGCTCGGAACAGTTGAACACATAGACCATGATTCCCAGGCCTCGTCCCAGATCCTTGGTTGTCTCCGTCTTGCCGGTTCCAGCCGGTCCCGCAGGTGCGCCACTCATCACAAGATGCAATGACTGTGTGAGGGTGATGTAACACCTGAACGATCACAACGAGGCCAGTGATGATAACAAAGGTAATAAGCATCAACAAAGAGTCTAATAACAACAAACAAATCACTTCCACTAACTTGAAATCAGACTGGATAACTTAAAAATCTATCCTTAACCTGCCTATAAAAGGTGTCGATCCCAGATTGCCTGCTTGGAACATTGTGTATTACAGCAGTGTAAAACAAAACAATCCTTAAGAAATAACTAACTCGCTGAAGTGTGGCGTGACTCACCTGTCAGTGAGAGGTGTAATGACAAGACGCGGCGAGTTACCGAGATACTCATGCGAGTATTTGAACTGAGCATCACAGATATTGATGAAGCAGTCGTTCTTCACGTCGTCCCACCGATGCCGCAACTGACACAACCACAGAAACGCCTGTGCATTGTCCACCTTCTGAGCAATCAGCTTGCCGATGACGTCTCGCGCGTGCACATCAATGGTACAGATCGTCATGATCTTCTGACGGTCACCTTTCGACAGTTTGCCGACAAGATGGTGGATGAGGGCACTCAGTTGGTTAATCTGGCAGCGGAACAACATTAACCATGAACACCAGCAGTTTGTGTGGAAGATGATTAGTTTATCCACTTTGTCACATTTATTTTGTAATTTGGCTAAAAACTATATTTTATAATGGTTAGTTTATACGCGTATATACTGAAGCTACTAAGTTATGATGCTTATAATGTAGCCTTTTGTGGTAGCATATCATAGCTACAATAAACAAGTCTATTAATACGGGATGGCTTCCGGTATCACATGTATTTATATTATATGATGTTTTGATGCGTTAATTGTATTTTATTGTATAATGTCAATCCAACTCAGTTGAGTTGCCAATAAAACTTGTGTTATTATTATCATTATTATGCTAGTGGTATAATTGGACTTTAAAAAAACTTAAATTTCTGTTACCATTTTACAACATAAATGTTAACCTTTCTTAAACTACATCAGGAGAAACACAAAGATGATGTGATGCTAGCACAGGTGATCGACAGGCTCCATTCAGTTATGTAAACACGTTTAGAAAATTACCGAAGCAACTTACTGCAATAAAATCCAATCGTGCCATTTTTGGAAACACCATGTAGTTTACTGTAGGACATCGCAAGCACCAACCTGTTTCTTGTTGTAGTCCTTCAGAGCGTTCTCGTAGCCTTCTTCAAGGCGGTTGAAGGAGATGTTTACTTCACTCGTCCACCACATCTGTGTGCCTGTCAGCGCCACCTGGGCGGGGTAGTCAAAGAGCCACTGGTCTCGGGGTTTCTCCTCGTACGAACCCACTGACTCAGCCATCTCTTTCAACATCGTTGACCGCATTGTATCCAGCAATCGGTTCAGCCAAACCTCAACCTGACCAGACAGACAGGTGCATTCTGGGAGTGTCCACCTCAGCAAATACACTATACATTACACCACTTTCGTCAACTTCTAACAACCTTTTTAAACATAATATGCAATAGAAAGAAACTGTGGAAAAGATGAAAATGTATACCCACGTATCAATAAAATAATATATTTTACTTGTACTATTTATGTATGTTTGTTTTTGTACAACACTGAAAACCTGGATGTTAAAGTAAATAAGTAATGTATTATTATCATATATGCATATATACACAGCACAGATGCGTTCCTGCTACACCTTTTAAACGGATTGGTGTTACGCACCTGGCCGTTGCAGTCACAGGCATTGTTGAAGTCTACGTATTCGCCATCTGCAGACCACATGGCCATCGCATTTTTCAAAATGTTCCCTTCGTCATCCTGTTCAAACTTCAGTTTCGCCATACTGTCAAACAACTTCGTCAGATGATTAGCGACCTGCAATATGGTAAGAGAAGGAGCTGTTAGAGACAAGCTTCTGACCTATTTTAGTGAAAATTACTTAAAATAAATGCAATCTTTCAAATAAAGGCAACGTTAATTTCGTATTCACCTGAGAGTAACCTAAGTGGCGCGTGTTTCTATTACATAAGCTAACAATTCTTTGAAATAAGCATATTTTTCACAAATAAAATGGACTTCATATGAACCAAGATATATACCTAGCCATATTATTTTCCCCTAGTACAATTACTTGCTTTAAATGTTATTCTCACAAAAATAATTATTAAAGGGCATTAATTAAAAATAAATGTAACTAAATGTGATAATTACAAGAGGAATTTCTGTCAGTCTCCTTGTATTATCACAGTGCTTACCACAGGCGGGTTGTTGCCATTGGACAAGATGTCCAGCAAGTCAGCAGATGACACGAAGTAGAATCGTGGGAAAGCAAGTCGCTTCGTCTCAAGGTATTCTGCAAGTGCCTTTTCGCACAGGATGAGGCCTTGTTGCAACTTGTCGAGGCGTTCGTACAAGTTCGGGCGATTTGTTGTCCTTACTACATTCTTGTCGGACGTCACTTCTTTGACTAAATCCTACATGGCACAAGGATTACTTGTTTATAATAAGACAAACATCAATATATACGAAATTTTTGAGTGTGTGTGTGTATGCGTGCGCCTCTATGTGTGCAAATGTAGGTGTGTCTTGGTTTCCACAAGCACACATCTATATGGGTTTTAATTCTTAATAAATTCGTGATAATTCTGTATGACAACCTATGGTTTATTATGACAGTTGATGTAATGTTCCACTCCATTGAATAAGCTGATATTGCGTCATACACAGAGAAACGTTCAATATATTCTCATGACAACATGATACGTCAGCGAAGATGATAATTATCTTCCAAATTTAACTGTCACAAGTTTCAAAAAGAGCACTACAATTATTAACTCTAGTACAGCGTCCCCACCTTGAAGTCTGTGTCGATGCCGTCAAAGCGCTTTGAGTCCTCTGGCAGTTGTTGCCTGATATCCTCTGAGCCAATGAAGATGCTCTCAAGATGAGACCAGGTACGTTGCACTTCGAACCAGATGCTGATAACCTGATCAGCCGTTGACAGTTTCTTCTGCCATGTCGACACCTCCTCCAGGAAATGGGCAATGTACTTGGACGTGAGCATATTCTGTAGTTGGACCTGTGAACAGCAAGAAATACGATCAGCAACTGACACTGCAGTGACTCAGCCTAGTACTAGAAGGGCACGATACATAGAAACAAAGGACAATTATGTGGGTGTTTGATTAACTATTCAGGTGCAATATAAACTTAGATAATGATGTATTTACTGTGCATCCAGTAACCATGGTGTAACAGATCGGATATTTATGGTATCACTGGGTACTTGAAACCTTACTTTGCACCTGTAGTCACCTCGCTGGGTTGCTATATTATGGTTGTGTATCATAATGACCTCATTTTGGTTTTCTTTGTGGCACCGAAACATCACAGTGCCCATGTGACTCCATTCTAGTAGTTATCTATGACAGCATTCAGCAAGTAACACGTCAAAAGTTGCGTATGAACTCACATGATATCAACAAATAAACAACCTGTTGTATACCAATTACTTAAATTTTACATCTCTCGATACTTGACCCCACTCTGTACATATGACCACTCAAATTATCTGCACCCTCTCTGGGTACAGTAAGATCTCAACAGCCACTTGCCTGGTTGTCCTCCAGAACTTCAATGAGTTCTTCAGAAGCATGCAGCAATGTGATTTTGGTGCGCGGATGTTGAGCATGTTCAAACTCCATAGTGGCCCAGGTGCTGTCGAGTTCCTTCAGAACCTTCTCCATACTCATCTCCTTGATGGCCTTGTCCACAATGCCATGGACCTCGTCCTCAAACTCGTGCAGATTCAGCGAGATCAGGTCAGCCAGAGTTGTTGATTCGTCCATCACAAACCGTACCTGAGTATCATGGGAAAATTTATAATATAATGACACTGATGATGTAATTATAAAGGTAACTGTTTATATAGTGCTGTACTCAGTGCTTCCAAATGCTCAAAATGCACTGCTTAGTAGATCTTAATACACTATTTCAACTTCATATTCCATCTCTGATAAAGCTAGTGTGATGTATATCTCAATGCAATGGTGTAACATATTATTGTCAATTAAACTGACCTAGATACGACAGGACACGGATTCTGTGGGATCAAAGTCTGATGTCTAAACATCCCACAAGCAGAATATACTTTAATAACTAGCATTATGTAATGACGTATTAAACTTTCTATTGTAATAGTACACCTGAAACAAATATGGTACAGGTTGTGTCAGAATTAAAGTCACATACAGAATGTACATTTCATGCCACAATGGAGAACATGTGTTTGTGTGCATGCGTATATGTGCGTATGCACGTGGTAATTTATGCATGTGCATGTGCATATAAATCTACTGACTATCATTCATTGAATCAAATTACACTGCAGTTTAGTTAATGTATACAACTGTAAATATGTCAGAATACAGCCACATGCACGATTCCATGCATATGATAATGCATCAGGCTACGACAGGGAACTACAGTTCTGCAACAACGTCTACATACATACCGACGGTTTTGCCTGCAGCAGTGTGGATAAAAAGGGAAGAGTAGAAGGTAATTGAAGGTGTTAAGAAAATAGTAGATGAAACAGTGCAGTGCAGAATCATCAGTCACATCAAACAGACAGTAATAATTATGAAAGGACAAAGTTAGGCAGTCAATCATGGACAAGGCAAACGTCAAAGACTCTAAACATACATTCAAGCTGAAGAAATTGTGAAGTAATACATGCAAGAGAATTTACTCCCAAAGTGGGAATTTGCAGAGTGAAATATGCATGCATTTGTATGCACAATCATAGACACTGCACTAAAGTAAATTTATAAAGACAACATCCAGATCTCTTTTTCACAAGAATTCTTCCAATCTCTCTCACTGTTGATACAATTCTGGATAAGCTATGATTCTAATGTTGTAACTAACAAAGAAATTATTAAATACGGTTATTAGAAGATGTCTACACACCCCTGTAGCCTTCATGAGCTGCTGCCAATGGCGGTCCCTGATGGCGTTGTTCTGCAACTCAGCAACAGCTCGTAGTGACGTGATCATGTTCTTGACAACACCCTCGACCCCGAGGTATGTGTCCCACGCCCTCATTTCCTTGTCAAGAGCGCGAATGTCCTTGGCGAACTTCTTGCAGTCCATCTCCATCTGCTCACAGTCGATGTTCGACCACGGCATCGTCTTCCAGTCGGTGATGCTGGTGCGCACGATGAACACGTAGTCCCACAGTTGCTTGAGCAGAACTATCTCCTTTCGACACTGCTTCAGCTGCTTGAAGTCAGGCAGATTCACCTCAAACAGGCTGGCTGATGTATTAAAATCGGTCATCTCCTTCTCCATCCCGCTGATCTCCGTGTGGTACTGCAACGAGGAAGTAATGCAGATGCATACGTTTTGCAATGCTGAATATGCAAGTAATTCAGTTAGTAGCGTTGTATGACACTGCAACGACCAAGGAAATATTTATGTATGTTTTATGCTATTATATCAATCAAGCGATGCAACTACTGAAGCTACATAATACTGCAACGATCAGAAGAATCAGCTACAGACGTTGTATGCTGTAATGATCAAGAGCTTCTGACGTTGTTCGATATTGCAAGAAGAAGTAGCTGCTGCCATTATATGATTCAGTAATGATCAAGAGATGCAACTACTGACGTTGCACGACACAGCATCGACAGCAACTGTAGTTGTACGATATTTTAGCGAGTAAGCAATATAAATATATTTCTTGCCAAAAACAAAACATTTCTGAACCACACTTAAAAAAGTCAAAAGGAGCACAGTGATAAAATGGACCAGTCATAAACAACTAAAAGATAGTCCACAGCAGTATAAAGTTTATATAAACATAAAACATAACCATAAACCCAAAGGTAATTTAATCTGCTGCAATGTTCTGAAATGACTTACACCGTCTATCTGTTCATATGGGTCTTCACAATTGTAGAAGAATGGCGCAATCTTGCGGAATATCTCGCGGAATTTATGCTGCCTCACGTCAAAGCTCGCGGACTTCTTGCGGATGTTTGCCACCTCGTTGGCCTGCAGGGGCGCCACCATCTGCTTCACGGTGATCGCTGTCTTCTTTGTGTTATTCCACATTTCAGGCAGTTCCTATGCACATTAAATAGACATATAGCTATTCATTAACAGTAAAGCCAGAACACTGCGTCCGTATACACTTGGTGTCCAACTATTGTTTTCCGTGAAAAATAATGTATGTTAGCCCTAAGTATTATTATGACAATAGGATTTTATAAATTCACTTAAAAATAAAACATGTCTAGTGTTACCTGCTATTACACAAGTGTTATTTGCTATTACACAAGTGTTATGTGCTATTACCTGAGTGTTAGCTGCTATTATATGAATATTACCTATTCTGTTACCTGCTATTACATAAGTGTTATCTGCTGTTACACATGTATTACCTGCTTTTACACAAATATCACCTGCAATTACAAGCATTACCTGCAGCTGTTGGTGGACTTCGTCTGGCATCTCTTGGTCATATGTCTTCAGCAACTCAATTGTACGTTTGAGAGGCTCAAACATCTCATCGGTTGCCACCTGTCGGTCCTTGACCGCCATCAGGTGACCCATGACGTCCACTAGTCCATTGTAGTCACCGTCCTCTACAGGTTTGGTCAGACCCTTCTCTCCAGTCACGATGAACTCAGCCAGGTTCTTCAGACTGCAAACACCCAGTGGTACGTCAGTGAGATACACAGATGCTCTGTAATGCTACTATGTCATAAAATAAATCACACTTCTTTCTTATTGGGCTTACATGCATTCGAAGTGTACTTATCAAAATATGATAATTTTGCATAAGTACTTTCTCTGCTACTTTTGTCTTGCAAACTAATGCATAACCTGTTATCTGCACAACCAGCTGATAAATAACTGTGTTTATGTGAAACAATTTGAGCTTGCTGCAGCCCAATTATAATAAATATTCATGCACCCGCAGTGAACCATGCAATGACCGTTGACTCTAAAAACATTGAATTTATCACATAAAATCGAAGTCTGGCAAACTTAAACAAAATATTCATGACCATGCCTTGTATGGATAGCAAAGGAGTGGCCCAAACTAACAGCTTCACGTATGCAAGAGTTTGTTTTTCGATATGTCGTCAGGGTTATAAGTAATTAATAAATTACATTTGCAACCAAATGTAGGCAGAGAATTATATGAAATAATGACATAATTATTTTAAATAATTGTACATTACAGAATTCAATTTTTTTCAAAAACCTTTTAAATGTGAAGAAATATTTTCGCTTGACAAAGTTGTTAATTCTGTTAGAATGTACCTGTTTGTGACATGATCAATGAGGTGCTGTTTGAACATGTAGCTCCATCGTTTGATAACATTGAGCAGGGCTTGTTTGAATGGCCTAGCATCAATCTTGAACCAGTAGTCAAAGATCTGTATTCCCTCTATATTCTCCACCTCCTCGTAGATCTTCTCGTACGTGTCAACCTGTCAAAACACACTTCTACTGTCACTAACACGTCCCACACAAAACTGACAACACAACAGCAGACGTAAACACCTTGTGTCCCTAACACATACTGTACCGGTCAACAACACATGTCACTACACATCCACCAGAGCATTGACACTAGAGTACACACCTGTTCCTTGAACTGGTCGAGTGTGGGTGGACACTCCGGCACTCCCTCCTCTGTGTGAGCCTCGATCTCATCTGCCGTTAAGACATGGTTGTACAGCAGGAATTGTCGCATGAACTCGTTGCGGTCGTCTACCCACAAGTAGGAGTACACGTCAAATGAGTTGCGGTAGTCACATGCCTTATTCATGATGTTCAGAATGCGGTCCATCAGATCGGACCTCATGTCACACAACTCCTCCATGTCCTCCAGGTCAGGCTGCAATAGAGTCAACAGACACATCAACTTCTAGCTTGTTTCTGACAGGCTTCATAATTTGTTTATTTCTTAGTAATATCACACTCTGAAAAACATAATATATTAACACTACTGACATTTTTTGAAATGCATGCAAATATAAATTTAAAAAAATGAGAATACACTGTAGTATGTTTCAAATATTACTGTATGCATTTTTTAAATCTAAAATGGAAATGTTAACGTTTGAATATTGTATTTCACCACGGGAAGAGCAACAATGATTTCATAGAAAATGCTCTACTGGTTCCTTTTTTTTCAGAAATAACCTGCTCTGCTTATCAAACAAAATGTGGTAAATTGATAAAACTGCCTGGTAGCATTAGCAGTGGTACATCCGAAAAATGAACTGTGATAGAGTGTGTAAAATGTAGAGATAAGCCATCATACTGCATGGTAGCCAGTACTTACAACTGCCAAAAACAGTCTACCATGCATAGCCTGGCAGATGTGTTCCACTGAACCCTGTCTCGACTCTCTGGGAAGTATTTAGCCTCACTGCAATTTCTGCATAACATCTATTTGTACATAAATATCCACCACACCCTATGACCAAGTATTCAATCATACAGCTGATTCAATCATACAGTTCTGAATGGTGACATGAGGGAACAAACCTGGACATTCTTGACTGTTTAACCTTGATACCACTATGTTTCATCAGACCGCCTGCCCACCAACGTACCTGATAGTGCTCCTGTCCACTGTGTGCAGCGAGTCTCTGGATCTTTGAGGCCTGCTTGTACACGTCACCCACCAGACCATCTATGAGGTCATAGAAGCCGTCCGGAACACCAGCATCCAGCGATGGCCGGAACAACATCTCAGGAGCCTGTACAATGATGGATAGCATTATTCTCCCACAGTACAACAAATAATTCGCAAACAAAACGGGTTTTTCACGAGCTGGCGACACCATGTTTCCATGACCTACACAGAGCTTATGTCAGCAGTATGAAATCTCCATAAAAAGCTGTAATGTCAAAATGCCTACGTAATGCAATATGACTTAACAGTTGAGAAAACTAGGTACAAACTCCCAGTACAATGATCAATATGTGAACACTATAGCATAAAACAACTTTTTATGTCCAACACAAATGGGAGACAATAAGGTCTCGAACGAAAACTCAAGTTGAAAACATGTAAATTTGATTACATTAAACCCAGGAATTTATAACAAACTAATTCTTTCTTTCTGGAATGTAGACGTTTCCACGTTTCTTGACTAAATTCAATATTTGTTGACATCACTTCTCTGAAAACTAACTACTTTCCATTTTCGAATATTTCAATGAAGGAAACCATGAAATCTCAAGTATTCTATTTGCTCACGTAATTCAGGAGTACAACTCTTTTCAAAGACGTTGACAATGAATGATAATACTTATTCAATGCTTAACAGCTATTAAAATGTGTAATAAAATTAAACATATATAAAATGGCCTGGGAATATGTGATGTACGTTTTTGATAAGTTTTAAATAATAACTCTGAAAATATACTTTAAACGTTTTTTTCATACACTCTGTCCGATCAGATCTTCAAGTGTTGCATTCTCTAAATACACAATATGACTAGGTACTAACTCTGACATACCTGCAGCTCAAGGTAGGCGACAAATAGAGGTAAAACGTCTGGCTTTGAGTCTGTGTTTCCCAGCAGGAACTTGAGACTGCAGTTGATAGTGTTGAAGAAGCCATCAACAACCATCTCATCGAGGTAGTCAACGTACGCCTTCCAGATGTCTGTCGTTTCATCAGCATGCAGGAAAGACTTGTTCTCCTGACAACACAAAACGTCTGGGTCAACAATATCTCATTTGCAGTATTTGTAAAATAGAACGAACAGGTGCAGAAGAATGTTTCTAGTTTTCTTGAGTATTTATAAGTTATAGTGTATATTGATTATGAAAACTGAGTTTTCGCGGTACAAACGTCCACAACTAATCAGTATGGTATTTACTGCACATGTTTTACAATAAAAGAGACAGGAAGTAAATTACTGAATGAACTAAAACTCACTTGAAGCAGTTGATGCAGTTGTTGACCAGCTGCCTCGATCTCTGTGTAGCGCTTCTTTAGTCTGTCTACGCGATCATCAAGGTTCAGCAACGACTCGTTCTTGCCCTCCTTCCTCTCAAACAGCGATGTCTTGCTCCAAGTCGCCATTATCTTCTGCAGCTTCTCCACATTATCCTTCGCCTTCTGTACTCGTATCTCAAGGTCATGTACAAGGTCACGTGCACTCTCAATGTATTCCCACACAGCTGGAAACAGAGACAGAGAATCAAGCAGTACGGTACATAGGTATCTGTAACTACCCAACTAATGCATAATTTGCCCATCAGGCACCAAATGTTTTAAAAATCAAGAATTAACCATTCAGAAAACAATAAGCCCTTTATTGTTGATACCTATTGGATAAAGGGTCTTAATTACCATTTTTATGGCTTACATTGAATATTAAATCAATATAAATAATGTTTTCATAACATTACGCACAAAGAAAGCTGGACCATTAGAATCCCATAAAATTACCTGGCAGATATATGCACAATCCAATCCAAATACACACACACACACACACACAACACACACACAACACAACACACACACACACACACACACACACACACACACACACACACACACACACACACACACACACACACACACACACACACACACACACACACACACAACACACACACACACACACACACACCACACACACACACACACACACACCACACACACACACACACACACACACACACACACACACACACACACACACACACACAACACGCACACAAGGTATTGGTGTCACTTACTGTCGCTGGTCCAGTTGAGATCTTTCTCTGCCTGCTGTAGTTTGGCGTCTATCTCCTGAAGTTGTCCCTCAATGAGTGGGTACTCTACCTCGAGCACACTTGTTCGTACTTTGTTGTACCAGCGTACCGTCAAGTCAAGGTTCTGACGAAACTGTCGCAGTTTGTCATTACTGGAATACACAGATGCTGCACTTTCTGGAATCTCCTCTACAGCTCGTAGTTCCAGATACTTCACTTCACGCAGCACAGCCACCAGCTGAAACACCAACAACCAACTGTGTAGCTGCTGTAGCGGCTGTTACGGTGTGGAGAAGAGAACTGGAGGTTTGTGTTTGTTATCTTCAAAGAATGAACTGGAGGGAATCTAGATAATTAAAGTACATAAGGTTTTGAGCAAATCAGTGCTAGTGTTCTAATGGTATACACTCATGATAATATACTTTAGCTTAAAATAATACTGTTAATATACCTATCCACTACTATAACAATGAATATAATAATTTATATAGTTATTTGCCAAAAATAAATAGGGTGATTTTTACAGCATAGTTTTCTTATATTGTATTTCCTATCTCACATAAGGGAGCAGTCTGCTCATTAAAATATATAAACCAATATATTATATATATATATATATATATATATATATATATATATATATATATATATATATATATATATATAATACAAGTATATATAAAACATTTTATCTACCTAATTTTTGTGATGACATATCATGGAAGTCATGAAATACCACCAGATGGAGCAATCAGGCAGGACACTTGATCAATATATAAGTCTGACTTTACCTGAGGATCGAAGTTGACCTTGATCAGGTTGGTTTCAGGGTCACGCTCTAAGAGGGGCTGGGCAAGATTGAAGGAACACGCCTCGTCTACCTGGGCCAACCACTCCTTGTACATCTCTTCCTCCACTCTACACAGAGCACCAGCAAATATGCATGTAAGTAAAATATGTAAGTATAAAATATGTATGTTCATGTGTATGTTCACTTTTTTCTTTAGATTATTTCTATCATAGATGCTAAATTTTCATGGGAAAGCATTTGAAACTTCAGAACACAATTATACCTTGAGCTTTGTTTTTTTACATGTCACTGATTAAGGGTGTTTACTGATTTTAGGGTTCATACCATACATTAGATATATGTACACTGTACTGGGTAAATTTATTATTTATAACGTTATGCATATTTTCATGTAATAATGCAAGAAAAAAGCTCAATTATACATCATAGCTGGTATGACTTACAATTAGTCTATCTTCTGCAAATTTATGTAAAGTGATCTGATGACTGTGTGGGTATTATTGTTGATATTAGTAATTTATTAGACAATGTAAAACAGAACACCACAATTAGTCAATAACTGGAATTAATTGGAAAAAGAGAAACGTTCTGAAACCAATAATATGAAGTCAAGGAAGTGAACAGAGAATCATCACGTGTGTGTGTGGTTTTCTGTGTCCCTGTTGCACTGGATTAGAAACCTAAGACTTTGTATGGAGCATATGATGTCATCTAGTAGACAACATATAATTAAATATATTTGTAAAGAACAGTATCCACCAACTTACTGGTTAAGGAGAGTCAACATCTTCTCGTAATGGTCATTTATCTCCTTTGCTGCTGGACTTTTCATGGAGCTGCAAGGCAAGGATTGCAACAGTGAACAAATACTGAACAAACGTTTCTAATGATATATGGTGTGTTTCATCAGCACAGAACAGTAGATATCACAGGTAAATTGCATTTGACGCAATTTATCAATCCCCACACAAATAAATTATATCTTCTCATTATATTATTAATTGCATTCAACCATATTAATGAGTACATGCAAATTAAATTAATGGTAAACGTAATAAATGATGGGGAAATAACAAATAATTATGCTGTTTCAAACTGTAATACACATAAAATGCTTCACATTAAATCAGTCTTTTTGTAGTTATGTTTATGAATCTACAAAAAAAACAATAGCAAACTATCAAATAAAAAATCTTAAACCCACCTATCCTTAAATTATTTACACTTTAAATATACGTAATCATTTCTTTAATCGATAAAACATGGTGATGAATGTGTACGTACGGATGGTCATAGTGCTTGAAATTGGTCATCTGTGTTGTTAATCGTTCTCTCAGTTCAGACGCCCATTTCATCGTTCCTGCCACTAAAGGCATGTTCTTATGTAACTCTATGCGTCCTGTTGCTTTGCGCAACATCATCTGTTTGTCATAGAGTTTCTTCACAACATTCAGTTCTTCGTCCATCATTGTGATCAGCTTCGGGAAGTTCGGGTCAAAGTCCTGCTTGATGAGTGGCCGTTCCAGAAGCGAACCGAAGATGTCACACAACTGTGGACACAGGAGAGGGTCACATGACATGGTCACATTCAAAATGATCACTGTCTTGGTCTAAAGCTACAAAGTGCTACCAATTTTTGGTGGAGGAGTGTGTAAACATAAAGAACACAATATAATATATACTTACAGGTGGTGATGGTAGAGTTGTTTAGAATGCTAAGCATATCTTAGGATTGATCAACATTGTGCAAAATGTGCTGAGATGAGACAAGTAGAGTAACTTGGAGCTTGTACAGTGTGAGGTTGGTGGGGTTGTTAAGAACATGCATGCATGTATTATGAATAACTTATCAAAATAACACATTCTTTAACAAAATAACACATACTAATACATTATCCCCTGCGTCTGTGTGTACTATATGTTTCATCTCTAACAAATAGTATTGATTTCATTTGTTTGTATCTTATTGATTGAACTATGAATACCAGGTATTTGGCTAACAATTTATCCCATCTGAAAGAAAGGCAATTTTGTTAGTTATATTAATACCACAAAACAATTCTGAAAATGTACGTTTATAGATAAAAGCAAAAGTAGAAAAAGCACTTGAGTCATACACTGAAATATATGATAACAGAAAATCAGATTTTTTTAAAATAAATACAAGCGTCATAATGACAATACCCATGAACAGATTAAGCCTGTATTATTTTGATAATAATTGTGAGTTTTACAGGGCTTGTCATATCCTAGCTAACAATGAAGTCGACAGTGGTTTTCGAGGTTACCTTGAAAGCTGACTCTGGTCCAGAGCAGTCATTGAAGCCCTGGCACACAATGGATGCCATCCTGCGATCCATGTCTGCCACGGCTGTCTTGAAGTTCTGGTAATCGTTCGGGAACTCCTGTAGTCATTCAACATGGGTTATGCCTCGATGATCAAAACAATGTAAGCATCTGCCTAAATTTTTAAACAACCCTTTAGAAACATCTCAACAATCAGTGTTTACATGACACATATTTAATCTATGGATACCTCTGGGTGCAGAAACAAAATATATATATATATATATATAATGTTTCTGCACCCGAAATATAATATAATTATAATATATATATATATATATATATATATATATATATATATATGTACCCAGGTACTATTGTTTTATATAGTAAAATCACTTACATTAATGAAACGAATACAATTCACGAAATTAACTCACACAAAACATGACAATTTCAGTGGCTATATGCGAAGCTTTGTGATTACCATAATAATGGCATTGGATCGAGGTGGTGATTATTAGCAGTGTATAGGTCAGTTTGTGTAGGGGCTTATATTATATCCCATAATTTTTTGTGAAGCAAATTATAATTATGTGTAGTGAAACCGGAACAAAATAGCGTTTTAAAGATAGTTTTAAGGTGCATAACATTCATATGTATGACAATATAATATATGGAATGGTATGTGGAATTTTGAGAGCCTTTGAACATTAGGCTTGCATGCTTTTTTCAAACATCAACATTCTGCATTTGTTGCAACAGTAAATGTTTGTTACGTATTTGCATAAGAAAATTAAACTCGCACTGCTGAATAAGTTGCATCGGTTTGGGATTTGAATTTTGTTAATGCATAATATGCATTGTGGGACTATGTACTCACCTCCTCTGTTGGATCGAGGCAGTCATATGACTTCTCCGTGAAGACTCTGTAGAGGTCCTGAAACTCTTCATACTGGGTGACAATCTCACCACTCAGCATCTTGCCTTTGATACCACCAAACTCGATCTTCTCAAGTTTGAAGAATTCAATAGTTGTCACAAACAACTCCTACAACGAACGATATACAACTTTGTGAACCAAACATCAAACAAGACAAGTTTCTTCATGCTATGGTATTCTAGAGCACTCAGCTTTATGAATCCCTGGTACGTGTATGGCTATTAACAGTAGTGTATGAGTAGTCTATGCATTAATTACGTTATCTAATTAAACAAGTCTGCCGGGGGTAAAGTGTAAAGTGTTCTAAGCTGGGATACCTTTACTTTACATTCTATCAAATGAATATGGCAGCTACACGTGTCACAAAAGTAAATTAACTTCCCTTTTGTGGCATTTAGATCCATTGATTCTTGGCATCCATTTTTTCTTGACACTTTACATTCAGAACACACCCCTCTCCTGGCTCCTAGCAACAAGCACCACACTAATCTGAATGATTGAATCAAATATATTGATTAATTATAAACCAACAAGCCCTCCAAAATGCTTGCTGCAGTGCTATTTGCGTCATATCAACATTTAAGAACCTGGAAAGCAAACAAAGCATGCCTGCATCAAAGTGTTACTCACATGGACCATATCGACTCTTTCGACAAACTTGTCGAAGCGGTGGAAGACTAGCTGTGGGGCAAACTCCCATGAACGCGGGTCCTTCTCCTTGAAGTAGTCCCGGATATGCAGGCGGTGGTGTTCATACGTCTCCCGGAAGTGTTTCAGTATACCCCGTGCCAATTCCACCTTTTCTATTGTCTCCTCCACCTCACCTTTGAAGATCTCCAGAGGCTCAAGGAAAGTGCGACTCTGGCAAAACAGAAATGAAAGGTTAGTGAATATTTGTAATGAACAATGACACATGTTGTGTCCAGTATCATTTGTTTGGTGGTACACTTTATAAAATGCCTGTTTGTGTGATGGTGTCACCAACTGATTACAGTTTGGCACTGTTTATTCACAAATGCATGAAAATCTTGTAACTGTTATGAAACTACGTCAACAATCACACAACTATCACTATACTATGGCAGTAGAACAACTATCACAATAGTTATGAAACAATCATAACAGTAAGTTAGCTATCACAAAGTCATTGCCAGTAAACATATCTCCTGTAGTCACTCCTTTTCATCAGCACTATTACCATTTCAATGATGAGGTTGAAGGTCTCTTGCAGGAGTACGACGATGCGGGCCGGGACGTTGTAGTAATCAGAGTTGGCCCACACCAGACAGATGACATGCATGAGGGGTGCGACGTGCTTCTCCAGTTGGTCGTAGTCCAGCTGTTCTATGTCCTGAAACATGTTCTTGAGCGGCCGAAGATGCAGGTTAATGTCTTGAGCCTCAGTGAGTGCTGAAACAATATGTAAACAGTTATAATGTTGTAGTTCACCTGCAGAATTTAAACTGACTTGCAGACTTCATCACCAAGACAAAAAGATCATAATGCAAATCAGTCACCAAACAGAACATGGAAAAAGCCACTGTGGTATCACAGAAGACATCATTTCTGTGAATTTCATCAACAATCCCTTTTTAACGATGATTGCCATAGGAGTGTTTCTTTTCTCAGGAGGAATTGTGTGGGATTGATAATTGCAGACAACAAGAGTTGGGGAAGTGGAACTGGCTTGCAAAGCGGGCAGTGATGGGAGAAGGGAAAGGGGACGAAAAAGGAAACCAAATTTAGATCCCACTATTGAAGCCAGCATCACCTAAAGCTAAGGGAAACAAAGGAGAACAAGTAAGTAAGATCGACCTACCAGAGACAACATCACGGAACATGCTCTTGAATGATGGGAAGTAACTGCTGTTCGACTTCTCCAGCAGTTCAGCCATCTTGCGTACCTTTGGGTCGCGCAACTACAATATACCAGTGGCCTGGTTAGAATTTTTTTTTATCAATTTCCACTACATTTTAGTGCCAAATAATAGTCATATTGCATGCCATTGAAATTTAATAATAATATAATGTCAAATTATAGTATATGGTATTACAGTGCAATATGATCTGTACCTGATCATAGATGCATTCAAGGTTCTGGGCCTTTGACTTCCAGAACTCGATTTCGACAAGCGGCCCCGGGTTCCAACCCTCCAAAAGGGGCTGGGCAGAGTCTTTCTTGAGCACATCCTGGATCTGATGGGACCACTCAATGATGACAGACTCGATTGCATGCACTAGGTTCCTGTCATACACCTCACCCCTGCAACAACAGAACAACATGGATGATGAATATCTTCAATTGTATACATAAAACAAATCTACAAGAAGACGTACATACAAAATCTATTGCCTTTAACAAGTAAAAAGGCTAATATTTGGTTTATACTGCTAAACTGTTTTGTTGTTGTGTGTTTATTTGATTAAAACAGAGCAATTGTCCAATGCATTCTGGTCCACAACTAAACACAATGTGTTGTGGCAACCATTGAAAAAGGCTGTTTTGTGCCAGTTGTGTTTAAGCCAAGCCACTATTCTAAAAGCCCATATGGAACTAACAGTTTAAAAAAATACATGAATGAAAAGTAAAGATTATCTGTGCCTCTGAAGTACCTGAGGTAATTAGAAAGAATTCAAAATCTAACATCTGAACAGATCAGATGTTCATTTTGGTTTTCTGAAGCATTCCCCTTGAATTGTCATCTTTTCACTATGAGTACTTCCTATTAATTTTATACATAGCATATATTTTTAGTACTAATGTCAAGAAGCATAAATTAAAATCACATCCAATTATGACTGTGCTTCAAAATACAACAATACATGTCCGTCAAGTTCGTATGAATACAAATGCCATCATAAAAACAGCTGTGTGGTGGACACCAGAAGGGAATGAGAAACGTGGATGCACAATGATAAAATGGAGGAAAACAGTGGAGCTGAGAGAACTGAACCACAACTGGAGCACCACGCGGCTAATGGCTGGGGCAGGCTGAAGTAGAGGAATCTCACTGCTGCCCTAAATGCCCGTATAATGGGCAATGGGCAGCAAGTAAGTAATATACCACAATAGCAGAAAGTCAACTCATCTGTAGGTATGATTATACAACAATCACAGAGTAATGAGAAGTTACTCAAATTTGTAACCTTCAAATCACTATAAAAAAAACATCAAACACATACCCAAGGAAGACAGGTTACTCACTTTTCTGTTTTCATGCTAGCATTGTCCTCACTACTCTCTGTGCCTGCAGGAAGGGGGAGCAAGGTCTTTCCCTTCACCTGCCCTGATACCACATAGACACTGCTTTTCAGGTGATGGATGTGACGCATAACATCCTCGGAGACAACTCGGGGCCACTGTTCGTGGTTACGTTCGTTCGCCAGCAGTGGCACCAATACCTGAAAATATAAACACTTTGCTCGATTTCCTAATGGCTAAAATATCATGTTTACAGTCTGATTTTAGTGGGTCATTATCACTGTGTGGATCAATGACTTGAATGTATTATAAATATACAAATACAAAAAAATTGAAATAAAAAATAAGCAATCAAATATTTTGAAAGCTTTAAAACGAATGTTGTTCGTGTTACCATAATGTATATTGCAATAAAAAGAGTAACCTGACATAGTCTGCCAAACTATGCAAATGAATCAAAGCAAACTTCTTCAGCTACTCTGGGTGACAATATAACTAGAAACCAAACCAAATAAGTTTCAGCTGAACCATGATATATTACTAGAGTTCTACAAAGGTAGATTTGCATATATTTTGTTTGCCTTCTACATATGGAAGATTAATGTAGCTTTGCAATCAAAACTTGGACAACACTTAGAACAACAGTTTCGGGGATGGACATTCATGTTATGTCTCCACAGTATCTACCTGAAAGATTGTCAAGGTGAGCATTTATTTAAAATGCATTCCATTATGACATAATATGTATGACATTATGTATATTGTGTTTTGCTAGATGCATTTGTTGGCTTTTTGTAATATGTGAATTGCACGTGCATTTATTTTATCTGCAGTTTGCATTATAAATGTATATTGCACTACACAATTTATGGTTCTGCAAATCCATGGCACAGCCAGCATTCATGTTTGGCAGTCAGCCAGTGAAATTGTTCATGTTTTAGTGGCACCAATTCATCCAATTGGCATGCTAAGGCTTTGCTTATTATATACCCACTAGGCAGACTCAGTAAACGCACCCAACATACACACCACAGAACATGATTTGATTGATTTCACAGTTAACTTATGCTTAGATCAATATATTAATGTGCGTACAATTAAACAAGAGCCATAAGCCGTGATATTGAGGGTCAATTAAGAGTACATGGACCTGGATACATTGAATTCAGCTGCACGGTGCTAGAAGCCTAAAGACACTTCCATTGACAAGTAAACAATTCACTTGGCAAGTTTTGTACAGGTACACACACAGTAACAATCACATAACTACTGGTGTTAATATTTAGGCAGCAAGTTGTGAACTGACTGTTACTAATGTTAACAAATCTCTTGCAGACAACAGTTATATCTGCCAACATCTCAATTATGCCACTTGTGCGAATTTGAATTGAACTCCCACGAGAAATGTATCTGGACAAATAGCCCGAATAACGGCCTGTGCTATTTGTCCATATCCGGACATATGGTCATCCAGACTATTTGACTGTATCCGGACGTATAGCCACTCCATAAATTATTAAAGAGACAGTAATTAACCAACTTAAATTTAATATAATGAACAAATATGGATATGCATCTTTTAGCGTGTATGTTAACAGCTACACTAAGTGATTAACGAGTATCTGTAGCTAATTTGCTAAACAAGCATTGCATGAGATGAGTAAGCACGGAAGGCTGGCAGAAAACTTTCTCTTTCTCTGTTGTCAAGGGCAAAGTTTAGGTTGGCCAAACGACGCCATTAAACAAACAAACAAACAACGGCGCGCACAAACCTCGTCCACAAATGCAGACAGTTGGTCGACTGGTGAATAGGAGAGATCACCGTACAACAGAACACTCCTGACTTGTGCATCCTTTCCTAAAGCTTCCTTGTTTTTCTTCACGAAATAACACGCCTTGTTTTTCAACTGTCCTGGCCATTCCAGGGATACGGTTAGTACGCCGGCGCTTCCTGCTACCACCAGCAGTTGCAAAATTTCTGGCTTTTCGTAGAATGCCTGGAATATAGCTTTGTTTTCATCGACATTATACATCTTCATCCATTTGTCCGTCTTTAATTTCATCGTCTTCAAGACATAATCGCACATGAATTCGACCCGCTGGTCGTTCAGCTCCAATTCTGCGGCAAGGCTTTGCGTCATTTTGGCGTGATTTCTTTACGAAATAAGTAATAATATACTAGCTGCGGTAGCCACTTAATGGTAGCAGTGTTCTAAACAACTGCGACGCATCCTTCTCTTTTCGGCTACTTTAACGAACTTGCCGACCGCACCGTATCGTGCACACCAACCGCGAAGTGTCTCCGTAATGGCGACTTGAACGTTTGGTTGTCAGTTGTTACCAATGACAACGGAACGCAGGAAGCTGCCTCGCTCTCGTTTGGTAAGGTGCGCCCTAGGCATCATGGCTGTGTGTGGGATTTGTCGTCGTCTGCTAACGAACGTTATACAGTGGCGTCCCTATAGAAGGTACACCTTTAACTATTCTTGACACATATTGTAATATTAATTATATATATACGCAACAGCAATATTTGGCTTTAGCGGCACTTTAAACACTGCAGTGCATGGATTTTGTGTTGACCTTATTTTATCGCCCAACGGCAGCCTGACATCGCTGTCATCGCTGACCGTGACTGCAATGTCTCGTCAAGATTTTGTTACGTTATCCAATAGCGCTGGGATGAGATGTGATTTATTGTGATAACATAATGCAACGTATTATGCTCGATATGTAATATAAATCCGATAATGAATTGCATTGCCAAATATGTCACAAAATTAGCTCTAACGGACATATTCGTAGACTGTCACTATCAAAGCTGCAGTATAGTTTAGACATGAGTCACATGATGCAGATAGTGAGATAATCAGAGATACACATACAGACATAGTAAAAATATTTTTATTGACAGTCGGTTTGATAGCCACTCGTGTACTTGTTCAGACTTTTCAGTTATGTAATTCATGTAGTTGTCACATTGTCCCAATGTCTCATGCTACATATATGGACCAGGCCTTGGCATTAAACTTTTGTATCCACTGGCTCAGGGGGCCAGTAGATTTTAAAAGGTACTGGCCCACCCAAAAAGTTACTGGCCCGAATATTGCAAACAAAGTATGCTGCCGCCGAGGTGCGCCCGTCGCTTTAGAAGACCAAGTTTCGACAGGAATGACTTGAAGACTTTCCCAAGCTCTTATGTTGCATTTTTTGTGTAATTTTTTTATTGCAACAATAAAAAGACAGAACTCAATATTAAATGAAACTTGATAAATTGAACGCAGATAACACGTGTTACATTTAATGACAGGCTAGCCTACGACTAGGTAAACATCACTTCAGTGTGCGAGGCTGAGGGCCCATGTGTGATGGTGACAGTGCGAATGCTGTCCAAAACACTTTTTCTTCCAAGATTGTTTTACAAAATCCACCGCAGCAGGAATGGTCTTTTGCAACACTGTCAAACATTTTACAATATAACAAATTGCGTAGATGTCTTTCCATTACGGTATGTGCACTAGCATTTTATTATATCGCCTACCACTCATAGCCAACAGCAACATGTAACAAGATCGTTGTTTGGGTGAATAATGAATTTTTCTGTGAAGGATCGGGTTACGGGAACGTAGACGGTGATCAGTCAGATCAAAACCACTGACCCATCGGGCTAGTCGAATTTAAAAACTGGTTGCCCGAACTGGCCTGACAGCTTTAAAACATGTGTCGGACGGGCCAGTGCCAATGTCGAGCCCTGTTGACTCTAATAATCCCCAGGGTGAAACACACTGTGGGTTGTCATTCACTGGTGGAGGGAGGGCAGTCATGAAACCTGTTAAAACCAACATAATGTGATTTCTCTTTAAAAAAAATCAGATTGATAAAAAGCAAAATTCAACTTTGAGATAGCAGATAATATGAAAGTAATAGGTCAGTACTATTATATAGCATAATTGGTTCCTATTATAACTATAACACTGTGTTCTTGTTAACCTATTGCTGTTACAGTTACTTCAATGTTTGTGATCATTACTATTAGCTAGGTCTGAGTAAATATTGTTCATTTGACTCTATAAACAATGCATTTTTTATTTTAAAAATATATTTGGAATGTACATGTGTTACATTTTGTTAGTATCATAGCAGAAAGAGAAGGCCAAAATACTGAACCTAAATCGCACCTATATATGTGTACAATGGAAAATACTTAACCTAAATCACACCTATATATGTGTACAATGGAAAATACTTAACCTAAATCACACCTATATATGTGTACAATGGAAAATACTGAACCTAAATCGCACCTATATATGTGTACAATGGAAAATACTTAACCTAAGTCACACCTATATATGTGTACAATGGAAAATACTTAACCTAAGTCGCACCTATATATATATATATGTACAATGGAAAATACTTAACCTAAGTCGCACCTATATATGTGTACAATGGAAAATACTTAACCTCAGTCGCACCTATATATGTGTACAATGGAAAATACTTAACCTAAGTCGCACCTATATATGTGTACAATGGAAAATACTTAACCTCAGTCGCACCTATATACATGTACATGGAACTGGAACTAAGAACATCTACATAAAGTATTAAGATTATCTGCTTGGAAGTTTGAATAATCATACACCATAAAACTCAGCTAGTTTCTAATGAATACTTCTCTTGTTTGCAGAAAAACGCTATGCTGTATTGTAGCTAGTGTGGTGCCTTCTTCAACTATGGCCACCTACAGTGCCTATGAGCACTTTGGGTGGCTTGCAAGAGTTGCGCCAGCATTCAAAGTTGACGGAGACAAGGTGGAAGTCTTACAAGACCCAGTACAGTTCTATGAACGTCTAAAAGTATGTATTAGTATGTACACTAGGATAAAGTATATTAATATTGTATCAATAGAAACATAATTTAAATAAATGTTGTTTATAATTATATGTTTAAACATTAAGATTCATCATTGTGCAGCCGTAGTGTCCCGTGGTTGGGCGAAGGCCTCAGCATTGTGTTTCCACATCTGCCTGTCTTGCGCTATCCTCTGTCAGATGCTGCCGGCCCAGGACTCATCTAGTGCGGCTCTCCATAATCTCACTGGCTTTCCTCTAGATCAGTTTCCTTAGTAAAGTTTCCAGGTAGTAATACGCAGTTCATATTTACTGACATGCCCTCTCCAGATCATATTCCAGATGCCAGCATTATAGTTGTGTGCAATTTCAGGTTATAGTCATATTTAGTGCAATATTTATCTGTAACTATGTTGCAGTCTTATAATTGTGTTAATCTTTTAATTTTATTGTTTTGAAAATGTGACAGACAAAATAAACAACATGGGCTGTTAGGGGTATACTCAGCAAAAGACAATTAGACAGTCTGATTGCTGCTTGGTTAATTGAATTCAGTGGTCCTTTGAAGCAGTTCCCCACACAATTATCAATGTCACATAGGCTTGTGATTCATTCATTTGTAATACACATGGACATTTTAATTGTGTGCTGTAAGACTGAACCAGTAGAACCATCACTTTATAAAGTTTTGCAACCGTTGTTAATCATCAAAACCAGTATTCCATACGGTATGTTATGTCACCAGCTGAAAACCACTGTATTTTCAATAACCAAGTAAAACTCATAATAATTAAACAAAAAGGCAAGACATTCAACACATCATGTTTCCTTCTATCCAAAGTGGACTTGCCCAAAGAGTAGTTGATCAGTGACATTGTCCCTCCAAGTCACAGTGTGGTGCCACCTTTACATAACATTGTCCTTCCAAGTCACAATGTGGTGCCACTGTTACATAACATTGTCCTTCCAAGTCACGGTGTGGTGCCATTGTTACATAACATTGTCCCTCCAAGTCACAGTGTGGTGCCATTGTTACATAACATTGTCCCTCCAAGTCACAGTGTGGTGCCATTGTTACATAACATTGTCCCTCCAAGTCACAGTGTGGTGCCATTGTTACATAACATTGTCCCTCCAAGTCACAGTGTGGTGCCACTGTTACATAACATTGTCCTTCCAAGTCACAGTGTGGTGCCACTGTTACATAACATTGTCCCTCCAAGTCACAGTGTGGTGCCACTGTTACATAACATTGTCCTTCCAAGTCACAGTGTGGTGCCACTGTTACATAACATTGTCCTTCCAAGTCACAGTGTGGTGCCACTTTTACATAACATTGTCCTTCCAAGTCACAGTGTGGTGCCACTGTTACATAACATTGTCCTTCCAAGTCACAGTGTGGTGCCACTGTTACATAACATTGTCCTTCCAAGTCACGGTGTGGTGCCACTGTTACATAACATTGTCCTTCCAAGTCACAGTGTAGTGCCATTGTTACATAACATTGTCCTTCCAAGTCACGGTGTGGTGCCACTGTTACATAACATTGTCCTTCCAAGTCACAGTGTGGTGCCATTGTTACATAACATTGTCCTTCCAAGTCACAGTGTAGTGCCATTGTCACATAACATTGTCCTTCCAAGTCACAGTGTGGTGCCACTGTTACATAACATTGTCCTTCCAAGTCACAGTGTGGTGCCACTGTTACATAACATTGTCCTTCCAAGTCACAGTGTGGTGCCACTGTTACATAACATTGTCCTTCCAAGTCACGTGTGGTGCCACTGTTACATAACATTGTCCTTCCAAGTCACGGTGTGGTGCCACTGTTACATAACATTGTCCTTCCAAGTCACAGTGTGGTGCCACTGTTACATAACATTGTCCTTCCAAGTCACGGTGTGGTGCCACTGTTACATAACATTGTCCTTCCAAGTCACGGTGTGGTGCCACTGTTACATAACATTGTCCTTCCAAGTCACGGTGTGGTGCCACTGTTACATAACATTGTCCTTCCAAGTCACGGTGTGGTGCCACTGTTACATAACATTGTCCTTCCAAGTCACGGTGTGGTGCCACTGTTACATAACATTGTCCTTCCAAGTCACGGTGTGGTGCCACTGTTACATAACATTGTCCTTCCAAGTCACGGTGTGGTGCCACTGTTACATAACATTGTCCTTCCAAGTCACGGTGTGGTGCCACTGTTACATAACATTGTCCTTCCAAGTACACAGTGTGGTGCCACTGTTACATAACATTGTCCTTCCAAGTCACAGTGTGGTGCCACTGTTACATAACATTGTCCTTCCAAGTCACAGTGTGGTGCCACTGTTACATAACATTGTCCTTCCAAGTCACGGTGTGGTGCCACTGTTACATAACATTGTCCTTCCAAGTCACGGTGTGGTGCCACTGTTACATAACATTGTCCTTCCAAGTCACAGTGTGGTGCCACTGTTACATAACATTGTCCTTCCAAGTCACGTGTGGTGCCACTGTTACATAACATTGTCCTTCCAAGTCACAGGTGTGGTGCCACTGTTACATAACATTGTCCTTCCAAGTCACGGTGTGGTGCCACTGTTACATAACATTGTCCTTCCAAGTCACGGTGTGGTGCCACTGTTACATAACATTGTCCCTCCAAGTCACGGTGTGGTGCCACTGTTACATAACATTGTCCTTCCAAGTCACAGTGTGGTGCCATTGTTACATAACATTGTCCTTCCAAGTCACAGTGTGGTGCCACTGTTACATAACATTGTCCTTCCAAGTCACGGTGTGGTGCCACTGTTACATAACATTGTCCCTCCAAGTCACGGTGTGGTGCCACTGTTACATAACATTGTCCTTCCAATTCACAGTGTGGTGCCACTGTCACATAACATTGTCCCTCCAAGTCACGGTGTGGTGCCACTGTTACATAACATTGTCCTTCCAAGTCACAGTGTGGTGCCACTGTTACATAACATTGTCCCTCCATGTCACTGTGTGGTGCCACTGTCACATAACATTGTCCCTCCAAGTCACAGTGTGGTGCCACTGTTACATAACCATAAGTTTCCTGTGCATGCGGAATGCCTCTAGGGAATGATTCAAGAATCAGATTTCTTTCAAGAACATATCTTGCAACATTTCAGACAAGTCAATGTAATAAAAATCTAAGCATGGTCTTTCATTATGTACTGTGGTTTTATAATTATATACCAGAAATATAACTGCATACATACTGTATAACATTAAAAATATACACTGTATGGTAATATATAGAATCATATATGACACGTGACTCTAGTCAACATTGACAGATGGCACTCGCATTTGACAGTAAAGGAATTTGACATAAAAAGACTCAAGAAAGAGGATATCTTTCCATTTGATTATAAACAATGTATGCTGTACATGGCTTGACATTAAGGTATTATATTCTGGCAGATAATCCAAAACAAACTTTGCCCGTCAAAAATAAACTTTCCCTTCCTTTTTGGATAACATTATGGATATCGTTAGTATAGATATATTTATACTATTTGTGATCAGAGTGAATGAAGAACCTTGTTTTATTTTGCTCTATGAATCCAAGCTGTGGTGTTTTGTTTGCAGAGTGAGATCCTGAGAGCGAGACAGAGGGTCGTGCTGGCCTCGTTGTACCTCGGCACTGGGAAACTGGAGGAAGACTTGGTACGGGAAGGATTGGCTCACTGCACTTGTAATGTTGTGTACCTCATTATGTACACAGGACAATATGGCTCAGTTAGATATGCACATTATATAGTACGCATGACTTCACAACAACTCAGTGCACGCCCAAATTTCTTGAGTTAAAAAATAGTCTTAAATTTTTTATTAATAAAATATTTGGTATAATGTTTTATTAAATTATATTTTAAAATATTCAACTGAATTATAGTAAAAACTAAATCACCAAATCAATGGGAATTGCCCTGTTGTTATTATGGTAATTAATTTATATAAAATAAATTTGCACAAGTCACCATCAATATGATTCCTTGCAGGTGAGTTGTTTGCACGAAGCCTGTGAGAGGTCAGCACTAGAGCAAACGAACCAGTTAGACGTGCGGATTCTTCTCGACTACAACCGCGGCACGCGGGGCGCCACAAGCTCCTGTACCATGCTCCTACCACTTGTGCAACAGTTCAACGACAGTGTACAGGTGGCGCTGTATCACAGTCCCGACCTGCGGGGATTCCTCAAGTGGATTCTACCAGAGCGTTTCAATGAGACGATCAGTCTGTCACACCTGAAGGTCTACCTGTTTGATGACGTCCTCATCATGAGTGGGTGGGTGACGAGAAACATTAATTATTAGTTAATTATTATATTTTATTTTGCATTTGTTAGCATTTTATATTTTAAACTTACTTATACATTAAACTTATTTAAATGTTAAGCCTATTTAATTATAACTTGTATGACTTACTGAAAGTGCAGTAATAAAATATAGAAAAGTACATTATATATTATGTCTCCGCTTTAGAAAAACCATCTACAGGGTATTGATTTTTGCAATTAAAATGTGTGTGCCTTCAGTTTTGAGCATGTAAATATATGTCAGATATGTCACCATGTATGTGACAGTCACTGCCTGTGTCAATAGTGGTATATACAGACACAGTATATTAGAACACAGTGGCAGAATTAATAATAATTATATAACCAAGTAATTACATTTGTATTTGACCAGTTCCATACATTAATGGTTAACAATTATTTTATAATGCATTTTTACTACATCAGTTATTTCATTCATGCATTGTAGAGCGAACCTGAGCGATTCATATTTCACCAATCGACAGGACCGATACATTGTGCTGCGGGACTGCTCTCAGCTGGCAGATTTCTTCAGCCACCTGGTGTCGGCTGTGTCATCTTTGTCATTCCGACTGAATGCAGACAACACAATAACATGGAATGATGACCTCCCATGTCACCCATTTAAAGGTTTGTAGTTTCAGCTCCAGTTCATGTCAGAAATTATATAACACTGTAAATGCATTTAAAATTACCTAATGACTGTCAAGAAAAGGGTTATACTGTACAATGCATACAATTATCAATATATGTAATAAAGAAAACACAATTTGTACATAAAATATGAAGAAACATTCAAAATAATGAATCATTATTTAATATATTTTGTCAAAAATGTTGTTACAAAAGTACAATTTATACACATACTTGTGAAATTAATTACCGTATTGGCCCTAGTAGGCGCGCACTACCTAATAGACGCCCACCCCCTTTTTAGATGTGAAACAATCAATAAACATGTGTTTGAGTGACGTAAAAATACAACAGAATTAGCACAGATGGCGGCGAAATTAATGCTATTCGTAGATAACAATTGTGGGAAGGGCAACCGAACCGTTACTAGTGATACTTTCATAAGTAAATATATGGTAAATGTAAATGCTTACCACAAAGAGGGCTTTTATTTTATATTTTATGATACTATCAGAGAGAGGCCATCATGTGCATCAAACAAAGGGCAGGTTTGTTTACGTTGGATTAAACGTCGACTGTTCGCGTAAATATGGTGCCGCTTGCGTATTTTATTGCATCAATCAAGAACCACAATTATAACAAATTGTGCAAACGAATTTTAGTAGAAACAAAGTTGAGATTGTCATCCGTTTCAAAACTCCATTCCAGACAAATCGCTTGCGGGCACGCAGTGTGACTGGCATCAACGAACTTCGATAATAAGAATAAGTCAGAGTAATTGTCATATAAATTCATATTCAAATATATGTGTTTAAATTAATAAGCTTTGCTTCTGTTGATAAATCAGACAGTTGACAATTTGAATAATTGCGTCTGTTACTGACTCATGGTTCTAGTCAGGACCACGTACATCGTTATCGACATCGATATATGTGTGTCGACACTGATTTGTCGTTTCTGATGCACATGGTCAATCAAGCTTTTTATTTGCAGTAAATCCACTCTATGTTCACATTACTGCATTTATTAAACATTAGTAAAGCAACTTGAAGAAAACGTAGATTGTACCGAAAGCATTACGCAGTAAAATGTTGTTTTAAAAAGAAGTATATCTCGGGTCATTCACTTGGAGGTGCTGTACATATGCGTACTTCAGTGGCACCACATTGCGGATTAGTTATCTTCTCTGTTTAGAAGCCGATATAACAGGTGACCTCATTCGTCCCACTTTTGAGAAATTAATAGACATGCACCCAAGCCTTCCCACTCGCACACTGCACGTCTATTAGGGACTACACGGTAGATGCTTTGCAAAATAACAGTAATAGCGTAATCAGAACATTGGTAATTTGTAACATGTGACAATCTCGTGTCTCTTTACACTATTTTTAACATGGCAACATTTTTTACCGATCTTTTAATTGAGCTGGTGACTATAAATCATGACTTTAAAATTAATTCTGACTACGTAGATGTAATTGTAAAAAGACTAAAAGGGGAAAACTAATTGGGTTTATCAAGGGAATCCAGCGCTCAAGTTGTACATGAATCACACTGTTCTCTAGTTCACTCTGATGTATAAATAAGTTCCTGGAAGTAGTCGGTGGTACAGTTCCAGGGATGATCAGAATGAGCAGCTTCCATGAAATAATACTTCAACAGAAGTTGAAGTGATCTAATTACATAATACATTAAGACCATGACTAAGTCATTTTTGCATTCTCAAATAAATATTACAGTGTTTTTTATACTAATGTGTCACAGGTCAGTGAATGCTGCATATTTTTTTCTGAATGCTTATGAAGGGCAATTTGTGGGCCTAAATGAATCTGTATTGCATTTCCATAAACAAATCCGACAAAGGCAAACGTAGGATGTTTCTAAACAACTGTTGTTGAAAATATGTCATATAAACTAAATGTGTTGTTATTCCTTGTTTGTAAGTTGAAATTGCAATTTTGTTTACAGACAATGATGATGGAACTAGGTACAAAGAAGAAGCCCGCAGAAGACTATCACCACTGCTGGACCCAGAGACTTACTCAGGAACTACTGCAAACTCCTCGATAGAGTCTTCTTCTGTTGACACAAAGGACACTGACACAGACACAGACACTGACACTCTGGTGTATCCACTTGTCCAGATGGGGCCATTCGGCATCAGTGTCGATGACTTTGTGACGCGTCAGTTGCTGCAGACGTCGCCAGCTGGGTCACAGATATGTCTTGCGTCGGGCTACTTCAATCTGACTGATCACTACATTGCCGCAATACTCGACTCATCAAAGTCTAACTACAACATTGTGACAGCATCACCTGAGGTAAGTCACTGACGTTTTGGAGGTTCCATTAATAAATATCATGCAAGCCATGATATAACCAGTCAAATTTAACTAATAATAATATTAGTCAAACTTCTATATGACCAATATTCTGAAGAATTCAAGCCCAGAGGTGCAGCGTACATAATCATTAGACACAGTCATGCCTGGGGAAGGTAATAGTTGTCACTGGAGCATGGGAACACCAAACATTTATGGTTCAAATGCAATCTCAAACAAATTTGTTTTTAAAAAGGTGGCTATAGTTTCTAATGATTTTGGGGTGATGGGGAGTTGATTCCAGATTTTTGGCACTACTATTGAACTTGGTTTAGGAATAAAAAATTATAAAAGTAAGAACCAAGACAACCAGAATAAATAGTATTGAGTGTTTATTCACACAGGAAAACAAGGGTCTAACCCAGAAATACTGTTGAATGACAGACTACACTAAAGTTTACTTTAAACAGGAAAACAAGGGTCTAACCCAGAAATACTGTTGAATGACAGACTAACTAAAGTTTACTTTAAACAGGAAAACAAGGGTCTAACCCAGAAATACTGTTGAATGACAGACTAACTAAAGTTTACTTTAAACAGGAAAACAAGGGTCTAACCCAGAAATACTGTTGAATGACAGACTAACTAAAGTTTACTTTAAACAGGAAAACAAGGGTCTAACCCAGAAATACTGTTGAATGACAGACTACCTAAAGTTTACTTTAAACAGGAAAACAAGGGTCTAACCCAGAAATACTGTTGAATGACAGACTAACTAAAGTTTACTTTAAACAGGAAAACAAGGGTCTAACCCAGAAATACTGTTGAATGACAGACTAACCCAAAGTTTACTTTAAACAGGAAAACAAGGGTCTAACCTAGAAATACTGTTGAATGACAGACTACCTAAAGTTTACTTTAAACAGGAAAACAAGGGTCTAACCCAGAAATACTGTTGAATGACAGACTACCTAAAGTTTACTTTAAACAGGAAAACAAGGGTCTAACCCAGAAATACTGTTGAATGACAGACTACCTAAAGTTTACTTTAAACAGGAAAACAAGGGTCTAACCCAGAAATACTGTTGAATGACAGACTAACTAAAGTTTACTTTAAACAGGAAAACAAGGGTCTAACCCAGAAATACTGTTGAATGACAGACTACCTAAAGTTTACTTTAAACAGGAAAACAAGGGTCTAACCTAGAAATACTGTTGAATGACAGACTAACTAAAGTTTACTTTAAACAGGAAAACAAGGGTCTAACCTAGAAATACTGTTGAATGACAGACTACCTAAAGTTTACTTGAAACAAAGAAAACGAACAAAATGGTGATTGCTACTCAGAATACAGATATTATTTTATGTTGCAACCAGACACTATATTTTAATATCATATTCATAAACAAAGCTACAATAGTAACATGTATTAACACATAAACAGCACCAACCAATCTAGTCAAACAAACTCATTCAAGTACGTTTATCATAACACATCTTACACTCATCATAACAAACACGAAGCATTCAGTCACCTCACAGATCACATCCAGTCACCTCACAGATCACATCCAGTCACCTCACAGATCACATCCGGTCACCTCACAGATCACATCCAGTCACCTCACGGATCACATCCAGTCACCTCACAGATCACATCCAGTCACCTCACAGATCACATCCGGTCACCTCACAGATCACATCCAGTCACCTCACAGATCACATCCAGTCACCTCACAGATCACATCCAGTCACCTCACATATCACATCCAGTCACCTCACAGATCACATCCGGTCACCTCACAGATCACATCCGGTCACCTCACAGATCACATCCGGTCACCTCACATATCACATCCAGTCACCTCACGGATCACATCCAGTCACCTCACGTTCGGTATCACATCCAGTCACCTCACGGATCACATCCAGTCACCTCACAGATCACATCCAGTCACCTCACAGTGTGATCACATCCTGTCACCTCACGGATCACATCCAGTCACCTCACAGATCACATCCAGTCACCTCACGGATCACATCCAGTCACCTCACAGATCACATCCAGTCACCTCACGGATCACATCCGGTCACCTCACAGATCACATCCAGTCACCTCACGGATCACATCCAGTCACCTCACAGATCACATCCGGTCACCTCACAGATTACATCCAGTCACCTCACGGATCACATCCAGTCACCTCACAGATCACATCCAGTCACCTCACAGATCACATCCGGTCACCTCACAGATCACATCCTGTCACCTCACGGATCACATCCAGTCACCTCACGGATCACATCCAGTCACCTCACGGATCACATCCAGTCACCTCACGGATCACATCCAGTCACCTCACGGATCACATCCAGTCACCTCACGGATCACATCCAGTCACCTCACCGATCACATCCGGTCACCTCACGGATCACATCCGGTCACCTCACGGATCACATCCGGTCACCTCACGGATCACATCCAGTCACCTCACGGATCACATCCAGTCACCTCATGGATCACATCCGATGTGTGATCTTGTCGTTTGTCTTCAGGCAAATGGTTTCTTCCAAGCCCACGGGATGTCTGGGGGTATCCCGCCCGCCTACACCCTCATTGCCCGCACCTTCTGGCACCAGGTGTGTGCGCGCTGTCTCCAGCAGCGTGTACGTCTGTGTGAGTTCAGTCGGCCAGGCTGGACCTTCCACGGCAAGGGACTCTGGTACTACCTGCCCAGCTACTCACTGCCCTCTCTCACCTTCATTGGCTCGCCTAACTTTGGTGAGTTGTGTCATGTGACCTGTTGCCTAGCGACAGGGTCCATCAAGCTATGGGTGCAGAACGTGTGGAGTGTTCAGATTCTGCGTCGTGTTATGTTGAATGTTTGCCTCGGATGTTTTTCTTTATGACATCACAGATGGAAGATGGTTTGATGAATATTATGCTGTTGTGATAATGTAATACTATTATGTGTAATGGAAACATTCACATACTTGTCTGTGGCACATATATGGAATCATCCAGAAAAAAGGAGTTAGATAGGTGTGTTTATACAAGATAAATTACAAATAAAACATAAACATTTGGTGTAATGTAGACGTTATGAAATGAAAATATTATATTGTGTAGGGGACAGCTATAAAGACTAGTACAGTTTGGCCATTGTCTACCTTTTGTAGAAATAGTTAAGGACTATAATCCTTTAACACGTCATTGTTTGATCAAATTTAGTTGATTCATGGATATTATATCAGATGGAAACTTCATTATATAACAGAGTGACATATCCTGTGAATACAATGAACTGGCATGGTAACGTGAACAACATTATAGATGACTGATTCATCACTGGTGTTTTTGTTTCCTCTCAGGATATCGGTCTGTGTTCCGAGACCTGGAAGCACAGGTTGCCATAGTAACAACAAACACAAAACTACAACAACAGTTGCACGAGGTAACGTCTATTAATAGTTGGGTTCATATAGAGCTAGTTTTTAGTTTAATTCTTTTTAACATACGATGTCAGGAAAGAACTGTTATTACAACACAGCGAATGTAAATATTGCATATTCTTCTTATAGACATCTGTATATTGAAGAGGGGATATTGTATTACCAGAAGAGCAAATCTTAGAAGTGTTCCACCATGCTGCATGTTCCTTACATTAACATAAATTAATTCATTTACATAAATGCCACACTGTTTACAGTCAGTTATTAGTTGGACGGAGTATACTAAAGGCAATGGTGAGTGATCAAAATGGAAATAATTTTTGTCTTTGTATTCTCGATTGTTCTAAGCTAAATGAGCAGCCACGTAGAAAATGTAGCTCTGAAGATGGTACATCTAAAATGAAGTGACAGAACAGTGTGTTTATAATGTACATACACTGTAATTACTAAATAGTGCAAAAAGAATTGTGAAAACAGTCACACATCCCTTCCACATAATGTTGAGTTTATCAGGTGCTGTTGATTTCATAATCTGATATACTAGCGGGTAGTTCATTTTATTGGAGGGTGCCAATTGCACAGTACATCATAATGGTCATATCATACCTGTATGAATCGCCAACAACAGGTCATATGCCATAACTTCATGAATTATTGTTATTGCTGTAGTATTAACTATTGCTTGCAAAAATAAAAAATTTAACAAAACTTATTTCAGGAGCAAAAGTCGCTGTTTGACAAGTCAACAGAGGTGACATCAGAAACATTCACACAGCCTGACAGAGCAGTGCCACTGTGGGTGACCATAGTTATAGCTTTCATCAAGACATATTTCTGAGATGTCGAGACATATTTCTGACTTGCCAATGTCCCTGTGTTCAAAGCAATATAGTCACTTTTTTCATGAAATCTAGTGATTTTTACTTGAAATTCTGTACAATCTCTGTAACAATTTTCAGTGCTTCAGTGTTGCAAATACCTGCAGGACACAAAGCAATCGGTTCCATTGGGAATCTAGTAAACATTCAAACGATTTCCTTTTTGACAGCTATATATTTGTATGGAATGTATTGTTTATGGCTCATATATTTGGCTATTTTGTAAGAAATTCACTTACTTTTTAGCATAACTTAGCATATCACGAGGTATGGGGTAAGAAATACTTCTGGTTTGTTGTCATACTGGATTGTTCTGTAAAAAGGTGTTTTCAATAAACTACACTGTACATAGATTCTTTAGGCTGTGCCTGTCAGTGCCATGGTGGAAGATAGTGCCACCAGCCACCTCAGGTATTTACTGTGGCACAAATATTAACCAGTCGGAAGTACTTATGTTGAGGGTGGCGATGTGTGGCTACAAACATTTCACACAGTGCTCGGAGTGTGTCGTGCCAGACCTGTCAAGTTGATGATAGCAGTGACTTGCAAGTTAATCATTTACTGTTTTTAGTCAAAACTCACCTGTTTACAGGGTAAGAATTGTTACTGTTGCGTTATCATTAGAAGAATGCTTTACAAAATGAATTACAAGTATAATATATTATCACTTAGCAATTATTCTCAGGATTGAACTATGTGGGAACCATATCAATTTTAGGGGAGTATATAATATTTCAGAGACGACTAATATCGCATGTAATAATGCACTCCACTGAAACATCCATCTTAAAGCATGTGATATTATACAACTCAAGTGTAAGTTAACTTTCGATATCCTGACACAGGATTTTAAAATGTTAGGCCTACTGTTGTACATTGCATGCTGTAGTAATCTGTTATCATAGTGGAACATAATTTGGGCACTCAGAGCACTGACCACAAAGTTGGAAAACACCTACCCGGGGGGGGGGGTATGTATGTGAATTGGTTGTTGTCTAAAGCCCCCCAGAAAATATTTACATTATTTGATCATGTGTACCATAATCACTTGCATAACTGGGCATGAAATCAGCAGAATTAGCCTTCATGAAATTCTTAGGTTTCACTGATATATATATATTATGTGCATATTGTATGTATATGTGCAAGTTGTATGTCAAAATTGTCTTTGAAATGGAAAATTATGAAAATCGTTTATTCGGACATTTGTGATATCCACAAGAAATATGTTTGTTGTTACTTGATCCTTGTATGAAAAGTATTTAGGTGTCTCTTGGAACCTAAACATTGTTTGACAGGGCTTTTATTTGCATCATTCTGCATTATTATCCGTTCTCGCATGATGATGTTGATGCCAGCTAGGGCCACACTATCAAGACATTGCTGTCATTTGACACCCACAAACACTATATGTTTGTGGGTGTCAAATGACAAGTCGCACTTGCAGTAATACTGATGAAGACTGTCGAGATAATTGAGTAGGATTCTGTGTGGAGCCAAATACGTTTCCATAATGAATGTAACAGAACCTGGATATCGCTGACCGGTGCTGATTGATGTCTGCAGTACATTGGCTGCTAGATCCGTGTTCTGGATGTGTGTGAATAGATTCCTATCAAGATTGCCCTGGTTGTTGCAACAACTTGATACTATGTTGCATGTCGTTAGATGAGTTTGTCTGGTGGATGGCAGTGACTAGACTGTAGGTTCTAATTGTCTACTGCCGTGTCAAGCCTTGGATAAGTTTGTCCATTCTACGTTCACTCAGCTGCATGAATGAGTACCTGGCTATTCACAGTGGTGAATATTTTACTAAACAAACATACATTGTGCACTAATTGGAGCATGTATGAACGTTTCCAGTGAGGTCGAGGTAGTGTTTGATTAAACAGGTCAGCCAGGGAGTGAAATGTAAAGCGATTTGGGCAGGTTGGTTGGGAATAAATTGCTACAGTGCTGCCACCTAGTTAGAGAAATATATTTATTTTAATTATGCAATTTAATACACATTTTTTATCATAAAAATGTCACATCACATATTGGGTGTTTTGAACTGATGCGAAACACACACGCAAGAGTAAAGAGTAATAAGTTGATTTAGTAAACAAGTTTCATAAATGGTGTCACATGCACAAAATGCAAATGAGGAATGCAAACTATTACATGTTGAAACTCTGTCCATTTTTACACCTCAAGGTTAGGCCATGACAACAGGAGTGTCCTGGGAATTACCGATTGGGTTTAGTTACAGGGTGATGTCAGTGGGTTGATTTTATATTATACATCTGTTTTCTATTTGTGGTGTTTTTGTAAGTTACATGGGTGCAAGAGTTCTGTATTAGATACAGAATTTTGTATCTTTTGAAGCTCGTAACCATTTCTCAGCTTCGTCCAGATTCGGGGAGTTTTTGTATAGTGGGAGATACGGTGAGAGGCGTGAACGTGAAACCATTAAATTTAGAGAATTCTAGAATGAGTTGTTTATTGTCTTGGTTTCAACATGTGAAATCGTCGAGCTTCAACCAACAGTCTCTTCTGTTCATCCACGATACAAGTTATCTCTGGCACAAACTGAAGTGGAGGCATGGCCCACAAAATCACACAAACTCCCAGGTGTAGCACTTATCTGTTCAATTGTAAATTTGATAAGTGACTTGTAATACTATGAGTTGTTATTTGTACTGAAGGATGTTCCTATCAACATAGTCCCATCCCCTTACAAATCTCCACCATTCATAAGTGTAATCAGTTACACTGACTAATAATTATTAATCATACACTTTAATTTAAGAGTCATCGTTTTAATAAGAGTAATCGTAAACAACTGTATGCTGCAGTCCTCCCATCTCTAATCTCTCTAACAATTCCACTTTTGTTTGGAAGACCAAAATACAACTTGTCAATTCAGGAACAGAAATGCACACATTCACGTTATGATTTCCAAGTTTTAATTCAACAAAATAAGCACTTCAACAGAGAACTAGCAAGCTAAAGGTAGAGGTATTTGTGAGGGTTTCATTCCGAGGCGCAGTGCCAGTGATATTAACAACAGTGATACCTTGTAATATTAAACAGGAGGTATTTCACTTATACACGACACAGCCATGTCAATGTTCATTAACAAGTTGTTTTCACCATCGATGTCTGGTAAACATCGCCAAACAGACCAAACCAATCTGATTTATAATAGTCACGTTCTTTTATCATAATGTCTTATATGGTATAATTATTTATATAACACCAGTCAAATTTGTTTGACATTTTTGTGCGGTGAAATTTAAGTGGTTCTGAAGGAAACCATTTGTTTACATGTTTATGTGAACAAAGTCACATGACTATGTACTGATATTAGACTCCATCTGAGTTGGGTCACGATCTTTAGAATTTTCCAAGCTTAAAATTCGATGATTTAATTATTGAATTGTTAAAAAGCAGTTCCATTAATACATTTGGAAGGACAGTGTGTTATAATAAATTAAAATTATAGTTTATATATTGTGTAACATTATTTTACAATAACAACTAATTTTAATCAGAAATGACTGAAGGAGACTCTATGTAGTATTTTTCAAACACAAGTGTGCGATCACCAATACACTAAGTACAAAACTGTACCTGTTGCATATGCAAAATGCACTTGGTTTATTTTAAAACTTGTTCATCTACAAGCCAACTGTACTAGATACAAACATGGGTATAGCTGCTTTATCCCAATTCTTGTCTTTATAATATCTCCATGAAATATTGCAGTTATTAACACTAACAGATCTTCTTTCCTCTTGCATAAATGCCCACATTTTGAATTATTGAACATACAATATACTATATAAACACCTTTATCTTGTATGTGACTAATAAGTGTAATACACTAAATTGCAAATCTCGCAAGCACATCTCCCATAAATATAAATCAACCAATTAAAAATAAACAATACATAATTGGCAGCAAAACTTACACAATCAAAATGTACACTGACACTACAACCCTAAAAAACGTACACACAACATAATATTATGTATATTTAGCAAGAATACATGTAATACTTGGGAATATTATAATAGACATGGCACTGGAACTTGTGTATGTTCTACAAATCTAAATATGAACCGTAAAATCTATTAAAAACATCTATAAATGTTCACTATCTAAAGCTTGTCTTTTTAATTACCTTTTTGATTATCGCTGTTCTAAATATAGCTCATCTATAGAACATATTTTCTGTTTAAATAATGGAAACACCACCTAAACTTGTTATATTATAAACATTAAAAATAACTGTTTCTAACAATATTTCACATTTTATATAGTAAATTTCACAAGAAGTAAAAGCTGTTTTTCAAAATTAATTTCGTGCAATAAATCATGGCGTACAGAAATGCTGCGATGGGACGAGTCATGAGTGGTAACAAACCAGTACAACCTGGTAAATACATTCTCACAAGTCTTATTATAAAACTCTTTTGATTATAGTTTCTGTCAAGTTTTAATATATGTTGCCTGTATAAATGTATACAGCTAAAATAAAATTTTAACAGCTGGCCTTGTGTAATATCCTGGATGGAAGACCATTACTTTCTGACACGAAAACAGTTGACCCAATCATTATTATTACTACAAATTGATCACTACATCTTGTAAATGTCCAACATCCTTTCTTAACAAGACTGTTTCCTATGTAGTCAGTATAAATATCTGGTCACACTTCATATATTAACAATTTATCTGACTCCAGAGACGTGTACCAGAAATCCTTTTGAAATGCCCCTTTTTAGTCAGGTATACACAGTGGGAACAGCCATGAAGCAGTCATTAACCACTGATCCGTGTAAATACTCTCCCAGCCTCATGTCGTTGCCCTAGAACAGCTGGGTTGGATGGGATGACTCACTGTTCGTACACCCGCTTCCGATATCGGTACAACAGTTTATGGTCATGTACCTTTGTAATGAGCACGTACACGATGAAGATGCCAAGGATCTGAAACAGACAACACCACAAACTTAGTTCTCTCCCTTCTGCCATTTCTGTTTTTACTTACACTTCAAACACTGTCATTCAGACAAAGTTACTTCTTAACAATTACAAAATGATTACACATGCGATGTGTCTTGGTTCCAATGCTTTATTCCAAACCTAACTGACCAATGTCCAACCAATAGCAACTAATTACACTGTGTGTTTAGTCCTAATATAAACATCAGCCAGATACAAAGATAATTTTTATGTTTAGTACACAAAGTATGTTTAGCAAACTGTAAAAACATCTTTTTATACCTTGTCTGATGTGTTCAGTTATATACACCAAACACTAATCACCAAACACACTAATCAATTTTTTTAACAAAATAAAATTGTTATGGACGATGAAAACTGCCTTATTAAACACAATTATCATAAGTAGTTTGTCTTAGTTCAAGAAAATATTATCTCAATTAAAACTTATAGTTTTATCATGCCAGAACTAAGAAAATCATACAGTTTGTATTCTACAGAAATAATAGATAAATTTTCACATCGTGAAAGAGGTGACGATCATCAGTTTCTTGGACGTTTCAACCAATGTAAAGTAATGGGAAAGATATACTTTATTTACATATGCACTCTGCGTGTAGACGCAGGGCTGTATACCAATGATACACACGTGTAAGATTGCGAAGCCGAGGGCCGTAGCTCCGACCATATCAAGGTGGTTCTCCACCCACGACATGAAGAACCGCGAACAGCCCCTAGTGTTGATCTTCTTTCGACGCAGTATTCGCAGCTGGCAACAGAAGAAATCATTAGATCAGCCGAAACAACAGCGAATGGCGGAGATAATTGCTAATAATTGTTCAGTGTTACAAATCTGGTAGTCTTTGTTAAATGTCTGGTACCAACGGTCTGAACTGTTCCCACGGTCTCTTTATACATGGTACCATCATCAATGATTTTTTTTTTTATTCAATATGTACATGTATATAATATATACATAATATAATGTTTATATATTATATAATATAATATATATTATATATATATATATATATATATATATATATATATATATATATATATTCATATGGATATGATACAATACAATACCCAAAGTTGAAATGGTTTAGGTGAGATACTGAAAATTACTGCTTTGTTGTTTTTTGTATAACAAATGAACTAATTGGTTTTAAAGTAGCCACATTTTTGCATTACCTGGTACCTAATTACTGAATACTAAACCACTTGATACAGATAAAACTACTGTGTGTTTGCTAAGTTATGGACAAACCTTCTCTGGGAGAAGTTTCCCCGAGAGTCCTGTCCTCACACCGTGACCACATGTTGCCTGAAACACACAACTCCCTGTAGCAACCAATAGTATACATTGTTACAATATGTTACACACTGCCTGATTGGTTATATTTGTACTGCCTTCATATTGGCTTGACGGTAGCCATATTGGCACAAGGTCATAGCAAATATGGCTGGGAAAACAATATTATTAATCGGTTATTCCTGCTGTGTATGGACAGTAATACACACAGTTAATATGCTGCGCACATTTCAGTCACACATACGTGCATACACCACACATACACTGCATACACTTTGTGCACAAACATTACATACACACACCACACATTGCATACAGACTACTGGTACACCACATGCACATGACATGTGACTTCTGTCTCCATGACAACGGCACTCTCCCAGCAATCTGCATTAAGGGGTATGTGTCTTCAACAAGGTTTTGTCTATTAAACTACTGGCATAATAGTTTTAATTGCAGATGCAAATGGTTAGGTTCTGTTTATATTTCTAGATGCAAGTACACAACCAGGTGACTTCTGTCAAAGTCACCTTTCAGTACAAGCAGGATCAATTAAACAACACAAGTAAAGATAAACATACAAGTAAGGTAAAATGTCAAGGAAGTAATGCAGCAACATTAAGAACAAGCTGACTTCAGCCGCGTCAAGACAATAAATGAACATATAATTAATTAAAGCCAGGCTGAATGAACACATAATTAAAGCCAGGCTGAGACGCCATGTCAAAACAAAATCACATGCAGCAGAACCCCATATCAGTGATCAAACTTGACTAATAGAAAGACGACAGCCAAACCTTGTTAAAATAATGCTGTTGTGTGTAACGTATAAGTAAGTTGTTGGTTCCTTGTATATTGGACACTAAACTTTCACCTTTGACCCTAGTATTGATGCATACAAGACGCTTTGATTTTAGTGAAATTCTGCATTGAAGATTTATGTCGACAACGAAGGGAACCAGTCAAATTTAGAACTTGCTTGTTTGGTTTCTGACATAACTATGAAGACAATCACATAGTGCTTATGACCATTACAGTTATTCCTTCACTAATCACTAATGAATACACAATTTTTTTATCTTCTTTAAAATTATATCTAATGTTTATAAACTTTTATAATAGGGATATGACAACGTATTTCCACCTTACGTTAGTGGCAAGTTACTTTGCTGGAAGGGACACCTCTAAGCTACAACATCGAAGTGAGAAATGCTACTCTACCTTTGGCTTTGCTGGACAGCTTTTCAAGAAAGAACACGGCTGAAGGGAAAGATTAAAGACTAGTCTGAATCAACTGACCACATGGACACACGAATCAACTGACCACATGGACACAGCATAGTCTGAATCAACTGACCACATGGACACACGAATCAACTGACCACATGGACACAGCATAGTCTGAATCAACTGACCACAAGGACACAGCAGACAGACAGAGAGTAAGTTTTGTCACAACATACCAGACAGATCTACCATAATAGATAACAAAAAAACATTTGTCCAATTTCGCTGCATGAATTGTTCTTGTTTTTGATGAATTGACGATAAATCTTGTATAATCTGAGAACATGTTATAGATATTAATTAATATTAGTTAAGTAAAGGGTTTCCTTTTTTGACTACTTGTTTTGCCAGCAGGGGCTTAGCCAGAGACCTGTCTGCTTATCTTCTAGACTGATAAGACAGGTAGAATATTTAGGGGGGCAACTGGCCCCTAGATTAATGAATACTGTACCGGGTAGTTAGTTCACTTTTGCAAACAACTGCTATAATTCATATGAATGGTGATTAACTCAGGAGTGGCAAAATGGCCTGTGATTCAAAGACAAACTCACAAAACCCCTTCCATTTTGCTTAGCCAAATAAAACTTTCGTCCAGCAATGGTATCTCATAAATTTGCAAAAGTCCAAAGTATCCCAGCATTTCACACTGATTCAACTTAAATGCCACCCTACAAATAAGCAGTCTCACTGTGAAGACTACCCAGGCACACAGCACCCGCAAGGCCAGGTTTATTGCTAGATGAACAACATGCAGCAGTGACTGGAGACATGCATCTTTGTGTAAACACTGCTACAGCGTAGTCTAAGTGACAGCAGTGGGCTAGGGTGAGAGAATGCAGCACTTGCAATGGACAAATGCAAGTAAAGAGAGAGTAGTGGGTATTCTACCGTTGGTTCTTCGTCGGAGCAGCAAGATGGAGGCACGCCACAGGCGAACTCCGAGGTGGAGTGGCAGGAGAAGTCGGGGTTGACGTTCCAGTCAAACGGGTTCTTTAACCCACAGCACGAAAACTGAAACAGACACAGGTGTTACGTCAAGGGACCAGTCATTGACACGAAGCATGAATTGAGTAGTGTGAATCAAGTTTCTTAACTTAGACTGGATGATTTGTACTGTTTAGTTAAAGTGGACAATGTTTTACAGACGGCTGGACAATGCCTGACGTGATACACCTGTAATGAGCAACGTTTTACCTGAGACTGTACAATGTCTTAAGGGTGACTGAGCAATGTTTTACCTGAGACTGTACAATGTCTTAAGAGTGACTGAGCAATGTTTTACCTGAGACTGTACAATGTCTTAAGAGTGACTGAGCAATGTTTTACCTGAGACTGGAAAATGTCTTAAGAGTGACTGAGCAATGTTTTACCGGAGACTGTACAATGTCTTAAGAGTGACTGAGCAATGTTTTACCTGAGACTGTACAATGTCTTAAGAGTGACTGAGCAATGTTTTACCCGAGACTGTACAATGTCTTAAGAGTGACTGAGCAATGTTTTACCCGAGACTGTACAATGTCTTAAGAGTGACTGAGCAATGTTTTACCTGAGACTGTACAATGTCTTAAGAGTGACTGAGCAATGTTTTACCTGAGACTGTACAATGTCTTAAGAGTGACTGAGCAATGTTTTACCTGAGACTGTACAATGTCTTAAGAGTGACTGAGCAATGTTTTACCTGAGACTGGAAAATGTCTTAAGAGTGACTGAGCAATGTTTTACCGGAGACTGTACAATGTCTTAAGAGTGACTGAGCAATGTTTTACCCGAGACTGTACAATGTCTTAAGAGTGACTGAGCAATGTTTTACCCGAGACTGTACAATGTCTTAAGAGTGACTGAGCAATGTTTTACCTGAGACTGTACAATGTCTTAAGAGTGACTGAGCAATGTTTTACCTGAGACTGTACAATGTCTTAAGAGTGACTGAGCAAGTGTTTTACCCGAGACTGTACAATGTCTTAAGAGTGACTGAGCAATGTTTTACCCGAGACTGTACAATGTCTT
>JAODUO010000617.1:90000-227500 GCA_025642075.2 Ridgeia piscesae
CATCAGTGATCAGCTCTGCTTGTTGGGTAGATCCCAAAAAATTTTTGGGGCCCCGCTACTTAATTTGTTCACTGGTAGTTGTTAAAAATCAGGTTTTGGTTTTTTCATCCTTAAACCCCCGCTTTTTCCGGTTTGGCTGGTTGATTAAGACAGTGTCTGCCCCCTAAAAATGCTTGGTGTCTCTGGCTGGTTTGGTAGAAACAGTGAAAACATCTTTGCTGCTATGGTTTTTAGTTCTTTTGTTTAATTTTCAAAGGTAAAATAAGCTACTTTGTGGTAGTTCATTGGTTGCCCGCCTTTTTCTCTGGTTTGGGCTGGCCTTTTTTGTAATTCATTTGGGGGAATTTTTACTGCTGTAGTCTTAGAATTGAAAAATTTTAATTTCTGCTGCAGCCTGCTCTCACCATGGTAAATTCTCTGGGAAACCTACTGCTGTTGGTCTGGTTTTTTTATAAAAAAATAAGTGATGCCAAAACTCTTTTTCTCTGGTCTTTGGGTGTGGAAGAAATTCCCCGGTTTTATGCAGCACAGGCTTTTAAAATTCTCTTGTTGGGTAAAAATCAGTCACTGAGCTTCTGGCCTGTTTGGGCCCAAACCTAATGGGAGATCAGCAGCAGCAACTGCCCCCTTTAATCTTTGGTATGTTGGTAGACATTTGGTACAGGGGATACCTCACTGTGGTCTTTTTGAAAGAACAGTGGGTGCAAAACACAGCTTGTGGTTTAGGCTGCTTAAATCAAAACGGTTTCAGCCCTTTCCTTTTTTCCTTGTTTTTTCTGGTGTTTTGTAAGATTTTCTGCAACTTCTGCTGTGGTGGCGGTGGTAGGATCATCAGCCACTGGCAGGAGGTCTGGCTGAAAAGGAAAAGATCAATTTGCACTTTTCCCTGCTATGATGGGGTAGGGGTCAGTTTGGGGAGCTAGGGCGGGTGGGTAATGGGGGTGGTTAGGATCAGGGGTTTTAGAAAATTTTTTCCCCGGGTTGTGGTTTTGGTTTGTTGGGGAATAAAGTTTTTGGTTTTCAACTTAAAAAAACTGTAGGTCTGGCTGTGGTAGATCAGTGATGCAACTACTGCTGTGTTCTGGCTGTGGTAGATCAGTGGTGCAGCTACTGCTGTGGTCTGGCTGTGGTAGATCAGTGGTGCAACTACTGCTGTGGTCAGGCGGCCAGCCTTATTGTGTGTCATTAAAATGTACAACATTTACTTTCGTAAATTAATATTATTGCCATATTTACTATTTATAAGTTAGATGGTTTGGTTAAATGTGACAGACAGGATCAGATAAATGCCACCTGCACACCACGTTACGTTAGAAAGATAGAAGCTTTAAGCCTTGTTATTAGGCTAAGTTGACAGGGTTGTTAATTATGGGAAGTGAACAGACAGAAGGGACACGTCCCAGTTGTGAGTAGTCACATGGGATAGTGAAGTGGTTGGTCAGATTATTGGCTACATTCAAATGACTTGTAGACAAAGACATTAGAAATTAGTGAGTTGTCACAGAGAAAGTGGAATGTTGACAAAAGCACTGAATGGCACTGAGGGGTGTCCTTCCTGCTTAGGACAGGATGGGTGTTGGCCAGGGATTACTGCCATATCATGTCATGTACCCCCCCCCCCATGACACTCCACTGAAAACAAGTTGCTAAAGAGCCTATGCTAAAAGTAGGTGAGGGAATTCCACCATTTTTGCACAATTATGATTCAGTTTTTATAAAGGTACATTTTATGTTTGTTCTGTCACTGAATTACAACAGTATTTATCCCCAAAAATCAGAAAAAAATCAACATGGAAGACACTGCCCGAAACAGGGCAGATTGTGTCTCTGTTCCTACGGGATCCTTCCTTTACTGATGTGCATTTAGCACACACTAGTATACACACATCTAAGCCTGTGTGTTACAGAAGTGTTGTCAAAGCCTGTGTGTTATAGAAGTGTTGTCTAAGCCTGTGTGTTACAGAAGTGTTGTCTAAGCCTGTGTGTTACAGACGTGTTGTAGTCTGCAAATATGTTTTTGTCTATGTTCAGGAGTTAGTTTTGTCACGGTGCAAAAAACCTAGAAACGGGACCATCTCAAAACTAGTCATACTTCATCCACCTACCCTGAACGTAGAAGTAAAATAATGATCTATCCCCCCAACCCCATGAGCAAAGCATCATGACTGATCAGACTCTGCATTCAGACACTAATGGATGTCGACTACACCAAAGAATTGATTCCAGAGCCATCGCATCACAGGGAAATTAAATTTACAGTTCACTGAGTAAGCTTTTAAGAATTAACATTTTGGTTTGCGTTTTTATCATCCTTCAAGACCCCCCTGCTAATTATATCAAACCAGGATGTTAAAACGGCTGGAATCTCAGATTAATTGTCACAGACTGCTCTGCCCACATCAAAACATGAACTTGGCCTGATCTCTGAAGCTGGTTGGCAATAGTAATTAGCTGAATACATCTTGGCTGACTATGTTGCTATATATAGTTCTTGTTTTATTTTTCTAAAGGTCAAACATCAACGTCTACTTTGTGGATTATATTCAACTTGGCTTGATATCTCAGTACCATTTAATCATCTGGAAATTGGTCTGAGTATCTACAATAATTTTCTGAAAAACATAACTTACATTTGGGTGAATTTTTATACTGCTGTAGTCTTTAGAATTGCACAAACTATTTTACACTTGCCTGCCTGGCAGACCTGCTCAATATAACACCATATCAACTTCTCTGGGAAACCGTACTGAAAATACTGTTCGCTGTGTGTGCAAATATTATTTATAAATGAATATCCACCACTGATTATAGCCAAGTACTCGTTTGTACATCTGAGTGAACTTGAGCAATGTACAGTGAAGAAACTTGCCCAAGGTTTGACACGGCAGCACAGGTTGTAAACCCAAGTTCTCTTAGTTGAGAGTCCAAAGCTCTAGTCACTGAGCTGCTCTGAGCAACGTTTGTTCCTAAACCAAATAATGCAAACAGCAGCAGAAACAACTGTTTATCAACCCCTTGAATTTGGTAATATTTAAGGTATGACATTTAACGGTACATGGTTTGTATACCTTCACATAAGTTTCTTTTTCCCGCAAAAGAACTATGTGGCCAAACCGACTGACAGAAGCACATAGCAAAATTAAATCAAAGCGGTTGACTGACGAAAACAACCATTACCTTTCGAATCTCATAAACCAAGCCTTTTTCTAAAGGTGTTTCTTAACTGTTTATTTTTCCTGCACACATTTCCATCGCCTGTGAGTGAGACAAGGTCAAAGGTCAGGTCCTATCTATCAGCCACTCAGGAACAGGTTTATCTCCAAGAAAAAGAGACACACAGATCAATTTCCACTTATCCCAAAATGACATATGATAAGGGAACAAAGTGAGGGAAAGTCTGGTGAGGTCAGGGCAGGGTGGTGTAATGAGGGGGCGGTTTCCCAGTGCATCATGGGGAATAATTGAGAATAAATTATTTTGCCCTGGCTTCAGTGTGTTGTGGTTTTTGCTTCGGGTAATAAATGTTGCTTCAGTCTGTACAATTAAATCAAAACAATACGTATTTCCCTGGCCGTGGCCACATACGGCCGTGGCCACATACGGCCGTGGCCACATACGGCCGTGGCCACATACGGCCGTGGCCACATACAGCCGTGGCCACATACAGCCGTGGCCACATACAGCCGTGGCCACATACAGCCGTGGCCACATACAGCCGTGGCCACATACAGCCGTGGCCACATACAGCCGTGGCCACATACAGCCGTGGCCACATACAGCCGTGGCCACATACAGCCGTGGCCACATACAGCCGTGGCCACATACAGCCGTGGCCACATACAGCCGTGGCCACATACAGCCGTGGCCACAACAGCCGTGGCCACATACAGCCGTGGCCACATACAGCCGTGGCCACATACAGCCGTGGCCACATACAGCCGTGGCCACATACAGCCGTGGCCACATACAGCCGTGGCCACATACAGCCGTGGCCACATAAGCCGTGGCCACATACAGCCGTGGCCACATACAGCCGTGGCCACATACAGCCGTGGCCACATACAGCCGTGGCCACATACAGCCGTGGCCACATACAGCCGTGGCCACATACAGCCGTGGCCACATACAGCCGTGGCCACATACAGCCGTGGTGAAATAGGCGCCACACAGGTATGAGGCACAGTCACACGCAGGTATTATTCATAAATGCACCAGTAAAAACACGACAAGAATGATGGCAGGAAGTAAGCACTGGCTCAGTGGGTGGATTTGTGCAATTCCATTTCCCTAGGTCCAAATGCATTATTGACATAACAAGCATTAGTGGGGTTAAGTCTTGGCAGAAGAAAATAACAGACACAGAATGTTTGTTGTGACAACAGGATCATCGCATGAGGCAGTTTCATGGTACTGATGAAAGACCTGACCATTTAAAATTTACTACAGGTCTAGAGAATAAAGGTCAGTTCAACACAACCGTAAGTAAAAACATAAATATCAATATAGTAACAAACCTATTTTATCACATGAATTTCCCCCATGTTTTTTAGGGATCACCTGACAAGAATAACATTGACCAATGGGTAGCAGTCAAATTCAAATACATTTGATGACCCTTTCCAGTGAATCTTGATAGCACTCATAAAACAGGAATGCTGATTCGCTATGTCAAACTGTTATACAGATTTTTATGTGGAATTCCATGTAAAACCATTATGGATTCCAACCACAAATAATGCATATGGCAAGGAAATGAAATATTTCTATAAAAAGTGATGTTTTAAATCTACTGTACACTCAAATACACACCATCATGGCTCATTGGACAGTGACACCCCCACATAGTGGATTGTTAGTGACCCCCCCCAGAGAGGACTGTCAGTGACCTCTACAGGGAATGTCTGTAACCCAGCCAGGAGGACTATCAGCAACCCCTCCCCCACATGGGTTTGTCAGTGACCCCCCTCACCACATGGAACTGCCAGTGACCCCCCATTCACAGGGGACTGTCGGTGACCCCCCCCCCCATTCACAGGGGACTGCTAAGTATCCCCCCATTCACAGGGGACTGTCAGTGACCTCCCCCATGATCCAAGTCATGTGACAGGGTTATTTTTATTCCACACACCAGATGGTAACACTGATGAAACATTCATGCCTAATTGATTGTAACTGATGATGGAGGATGCTGGGAGGACTGCAGGCTAGGCAGCTACCCTCAATGACACCCCCTGCCCATCATGATACCCCCTGACAGGACATCAATACAAACACATGGGCTGTTAACTGGACTCCATAATGTCATCAACACCATTGGTACTACCCATGCCTAATCACCAACACAGATCTGTATCAGTGGAATGGTCTGGCTGGAAGTGTGACAAGTGCTCCCTGGGCCTCCACTGTTATTGATCGTGACAGGCATTCAGTGAAGCACACTACACCAACAGTCACGCATGTCTCTGACGTTGTCATACAGCGCACATCCATCTAGCGTGGCCGTTTTCATCTTTACCAGTTCTGTCCTACTGTGTCTCATAATCAGTGCATCTTGATCATCTAACACACTTCTGCATGGCAAGACAACATCACAAAAATTCAATCAACCTCCTACACAGCAAGCTGTTTAAACATGGCTGTGTGTTTGCATCCGTGGGGAGTGTTAGTGCAGTCATTAAAGCACAGAATCCTGCTGTAAAATCCTCTTGCCACCATTTCAAAGCTAGGGCAATTACACTTCAGTTAAATTTTATTTCAGTTCAATCAGTTGTACCGTCAAGTACTTCGCTAAAATAGACGCTAACAAATACAACATTGTGCAACAATTGGCGTATAAATACTTCTCAGAAAAGACGGTGTACAATTATACAGGTCTGACAGAGAGAGGGATGGAGGGGAGAGGGAGGGAGCGAGGGAGTGAGCAAGGGAGGCGGGACGGAGAGAGGGAGGAAGGGAGATAGAGAGAGAACTATAACATAGAAGAAATAAAGCAATGCCAAGTTAAAAACAGTTTTAGAAAAAAGGTAACGATCCTACTACATCAGATTGATGGCTGATGAATTATCATCTTCTAGTGGCATTTTAAATACATGTTTTGTTTATTTAATCTTACTCTGTACAGCGTGTGTACTATCATGTTATTATATTTTAGTAGAGTACCTTTTATGTTAGCACACTGTCTTTTTGGTGACATTTGTTTACCTGTATTTTAAAATATTTATATTTTAATTATTGTATTACTGTGCTTATTTATTTATGTATTTATCTTTATATTTTCTTAAATTCATTCTTAGTATTGTTTTGGAGGACCACATTGGAAACAAGTGTGCTACTGTGTGCTTTAATGTGTTTATCCTCGGTAAATATTATTATAATTATATGCTTATTTTGCTATTTGCTTTTGCATCGAATGTTTTTATATGCATGTATTATAATGCTTTACCAAATAAACTCACTCACTCACATAACATGGTTGTAGCAGTCATGAGGACAGTACACACTTATTGTACAAATACACAGTTTATGAGTAATTAATTTAAAAACTTTTAACTGCCAATATCGGGACATAGTAATTTTTCAGACCCACAAATAAGGTGTATGTACTGTTTGTTTTGGGGCAGCTCTGAATGTTTAGGTAACATATTACGTACAACCTGCATGACTCCACTAAGTGATGGTCACTTACGATTTTGAGCAGCACCAGTTTGTCCTTGAGTGCGCCGATGATGCCACAGAACGCTGTGAGCAGCATACACACGCCCACCACGATGGCGAGGATGGCTGGACTGGTTGGTGCACTGTTGATGGTCTCATAGTGCTTCGCTGCGCTCACAACCCACACTCCCAGACCCAGGAGTAGCAGCCCTATCACCTGCAGCAGAGGACACTTGTTAGTGGCAGACACTTCATAGTGGACACTAACAACCTGCAGAAGTAGTAATAGTAGTGCCACAATAGACAGGACATTCATGACGACAGGACATTCATGACGACAGGACATTCATGACGACAGGACATTCATGATGACAGGACCTTCATGACGACAGGACATTCATGACGACAGGACATTCATGATGACAGGACATTCATGACGACAGGACATTCATGACGACAGGACATTCATGATGACAGGACATTCATGACGACAGGACATTCATGACGACAGGACATTCATGATGACAGGACATTCATGACGACAGGACATTCATGACGACAGGACATTCATGATGACAGGACATTCGTGATGACAGGACATTCGTGATGACAGGACATTCATGACGACAGGACATTCGTGACGACAGGACATTCGTGACGACAGGACATTCATGACGACAGGACATTCGTGACGACAGGACATTCGTGATGACAGGACATTCGTGACGACAGGACATTCATGACGACAGGACATTCGTGACGACAGGACATTCGTGACGACAGGACATTCATGACGACAGGACATTCATGACGACAGGACATTCATGATGACAGGACATTTGTGATGACAGGACATTCGTGATGACAGGACATTTGTGTTCACAGGACATTCGTGATGACAGGACATTCGTGATGACAGAACATTTGTGATGACAGGACATTCGTGATGACAGGACATTAGTGATGATGGGACATTCATTCACACACTCATGGTGATAGGACACTCACTGTCGTAGGACACTCATGATGGCAGGACATTCATGATGACACTTACAATGACAGGAAATGACACTCACGATGACATGACACTCATGATAACTGGACACTCATTAATGGTGACAGGAGTCACAGGACACTAAGACACATTACTTAGCAATAGACTCAGTCATACATCTGTCACATGAGCAGTAAAACTCAAGATCACAGGACACTCATAATGTTTGGATATCGGTCACGACATTAAAAACCACAGGACACTTGTCATCACAAGACACTAAGACCTAACAGGAAACAGACCCGTTACATCAGGGAAGACACCAGCATAATGTGTGTATTTATAAAGAGCAGTACAACAGTGTAACATATGTGAAATATCACATGCATGCAATATAGCAATATTGCACATGGGCGAAGCCAGACACACCAGCCTTAGAAAAGGTTTACTTTGGTGTTACACGATCTGTGAATATTTGTAATGTAATGCCCACTCCTAGCAGGTAATCGTCTCACTCTGGCACATACCCGTAAATCATGCTTTATGGCTTTCGTATAAACCTCAGATAACTGTTCTAGTTATCGGTTTGTAGACGTGTATTTGTGTGAGGCTTTACAGAGATGCATGGGCCATTAGGTGTGCATGATGAGCATATCAACACGGATTAGACGACCATCAGACCTGCCTCCTAAATCAATGTTCCTGTTATCTTTGCACCATCAATGCATACTGCAGTTTGCGCCACTTGCTGGTGGTCACATTGGCCCTGTTTATGGACAGAACAGTCCTCAATAATGTTTACTGAAAAATGATGATTTTACGAATTATATAAACCACAGTATAAACCAGACAACTGGTACACACATTAAAACAAAAAATGTATCTTGATGTCAGGGCCACAGGATCAGTTGCTTGACAATATCTATAATTTTGGAAGACCATTATCCACTATATTTTACCCATCCAAAATGGGTTTCACCCATCCAAATGATAAAGCTATTCTGGTTGCTGGACACTGTTATTTGGTACTTTGAATGAGTTTCTAAAAAATCTATTTAACTGTTTTTTTGGTTAAATCGGAAACCACGCAACCACATCCGTAATTTGCAACTTTGGACGTAGGAGGAATTTAATTTGCTGGTGTCTGGTGTCGCCTGTTGCTGGCACGTTTCCTTCCTGTTTGGTAACTTCCATAAATATCATAACCAGTTTTCTCTTCATTACCGCCATTATCTGACTCATCCATGCACAAACCACATTGAATTTTATGTCAGAAACTGGCGGAAGATATAAACACACAAGTCATGTTTGTCATGCACCAGTTCACCTGTAGCATTATCAAAACACAAACCATGTCATGAATCTGATTTATCTAACGGCAACAATGGTGCAGCAAAACCTAATTATTTATAGGAAGAATGCCATTATGATTATCTCTGATTGCTTCATGTTAACAGCCGTTAAAACCACACACATATATAAAGATAGCTAGTCTACTAGTGCATTTGTCATTACAGGCATAACAAACACTCTATAACTCATTAATGTATGTGTACTAAGTCTGGTCAATTATGTATATATTTATTTGTAGAATGATTACTCTGAAAACAAGTTAATGATTCAACAGAAATGCTGGTCATATTCACGTCCCCACCTCAACCTCCATTATGACCTTTGACCTCTTCACTGACACAACATTCAACTGGTGCAGAGTCATCATGTTGAGACGGAGTGTTTATCACAAACACGACATAGTGAACTTGATAGTTTAGAAGCAGCCCAACTTTACTACTTGTAAAGTTATGCAACTGAGGCTTGTAGGAGTCACTAGGTCATAGTTATGCTAATCATAAACCCGCTGGACTGTAGCATAAACTCATAATTATATTCATGGCAAATAAGAGAGCTTTGCAATGCAGCATCTAACTATCAATCAGGCTTGCATACATATATTAATGTTTTTCCGCTTAGATTGTTTGCATCTTGGGCACAACAATTTCAGGGATTAATTCATATGTAAGGTTTGGGAAGAAATGCAGCACCTTCATTTTTTATCAAAACAAGATCTAATTTTTATTTCATGAGGATACTAAAACCTTCATGTCATTTACTGGATAGCAATGGGAGACAAATGTTTCTTTCAGATATTCCCTGAAAGCTCATGTTTATTTAACATTATCAATAGAACCATCAAGTTAAGTGTATATTTAAACAGGGAATCCAGCTAAATGACTTCAACAGTAATCTAGAATGGCATGAAACGTAATGACATCTGCTTCCTAACATCAGAGTGCCATTATTGTGCCATGTGCCTCTGGTCACTCTGTAATTGCAACACTATACGCAATGTAGATGTTTTTGGCCAGAACAATTCAACTAGCAGGCTTGAACAGAAGGAGGGACATGGTTTGTGTTCTGCCCTCAAGCCAAGGCAGACAGAAGTCTTGTCTTGTCTTGTTGGTCATTGGACTATTTCCGTGGCCTGATGACCGATGGTTTTGGTGCGAGCTTTACTTTGTCTACAAACCATTGCTACTTTTGAACCGTGCCAAGACAGATTGTGCAAATAAAGCATAAAATAAATTATATGAGATCAATAGCAGCTCAGGAGAGAAAAATTAGAATGGATGGCAGAATATCATACTATGTTTGCAAAGTAAATCAACTCTACCCACACCCATCAACTCCATCCACACCCATCAACTCCACACACACCCATCAACTCCACCCGTACCCCATCAACTCCATCCACACCCATCAACTCCACCCACACCCATCAACTCCACCCACACCCAATCAACTCAACCCACACCCAATCAACTCCATCCCACACCCCATCAACTCCATCCACACCCCATCAACTCCACCCATCAACCCCATCAACTCCACCAGCACCCAATCAACTCCACTAAGTGGCACTAACACCCCATCAACTCCACCCACACCCCATCAACTCCACCCATACCCATTAACTCCACTCACACCCAATCAACTCCACCCACACCCAATCAACTCCACCCGCACCCAATCAACTCCACCCATACCCCATAAACTCCACCCATACCCCATCAACTCCACTAAGTGGCACTAACACCCCATCAACTCCACCCACACCCCATCAACTCCACCCATACCCAATCAACTTCACCCACACCCCACCAACTCCACCTACACCCCATCAACTACACCTACACCCCACCAACTCCACCACATTAACTCCACCTACACCCCATCAACTCCACCCATACCCCATCAACTCCACTAAGTGGCACTAACACCCCATCAACTCCACCCACACCCCATCAACTCCCCCCTACCCAATCAACTTCACCCACACCCCACCAACTCCACCCACACCCCATCAACTCCCCCCTACACCCACCAACTCCACCCACACCCCACCAACTCCACCTACACCCCATCAACTACACCTACACCCCACCAACTCCCACCACATTAACTCCACCCACACCCCATCAACTCCACCCATACCCAATCAACTTCACCCACACCCCACCAACTCCACCTACACCCCATCAACTACACCTACACCCACCAACTCCACCCACACCCCACCAACTCCACCTACACCCCATCAACTACACCTACACCCCACCAACTCCACCACATTAACTCCACCTACACCCCATCGACTACACCTACCCATCATCCAACAGGCACTCCACAAACTCCACCCACACCCATCAACAGGGCAGGGCATACATATTTCCCCTCTGACAACCCATTAAGGAGAACCTGCTTCCCAAGCTCTCCTGCTGCCAGGCTGTAATCAAAGCAGGAAAACAACCCACAACTTACATGTTGTCATGGTAACCCAGTCAGAGCCACATTCATCACCGGCTTTGATCCAGCAGCCTATATACAAGTTTTTCCCAGTGCAGTGGACCTGCTGTGTACTTAAATAGACATTTTTGTTCATGGACAGATCACAATGCAGAGAGTCTCTCGTTCCAAATAAACACGTACAATCAGGTACCACACACAGTCTACCTTGCACAGGTAATGCGATTTTTGATGCCAAGTCAGTGTGGATTCTGTGAAAGCATTAACAATTACCTGTGAACCATGGTATTACTGGTTGATTGGTGGTAATAAAGAGAAGCTCTACGACTGTGGAGTAATACGCTGTGGCTGCGTGGAACTATATTCTTAAGTGTAGGTTTGTGGGTTTCTTTATTTACCGTGATCTCATTCCAAAAAAAACAGTGAGTGCTGGAAATTGAAAAGTTTTACTTCATTTTAAATAATCACTAACTCTCATTTTGTTGACACAGCTTTGAATTGGTTATCCACGAGGCACTTAATCCACGGTAACGTGCTCATGACACCTCATGACAGATGACACCTCATGACACTTATCGAAGGAAGCCATTAGAAAAATCAAGTACAAGCAAATGATGTGGAAGACATATAGACATACCGGAAGTGAAGAAGACTATAGCATTTATAAAGAAGCACTTAATCAAGCTACAGCTGAAATTAGAAATTCAAAGAGAAGCTACGAACAAAAAATAGCTTTTAATATAAAACATGACAGCAAGAGTTTTTATGCGTATGTTCGAAGTAAACAGAAAGTTCAGGATAAGGTCGGTCCTCTAGAAGGTAGTGATGGAAACATAATAACAGAGGGATTCTTAATGGCAGAAAACCTAAATGAGTACTTTAGTTCGGTGTTTACCAGGGAAGATATTAGTATATTACCAGTACTTGAGACTAAGTTCGAAGGGAGAGAGTTTGACTATTTAGGACAACTAATTGTAACCCCAACAATGGTAGCTATGAAAATAAGAGATATGAAGGATAATAAATCACCTGGAGTGGATGGGATTCCTCCCAAATTACTATTGGAAATTGTAGAACAAATCAGCATACCGCTTGCAACAGTGTTCAATTTGTCATTAGAGGAGGGAATAGTTCCGTTAGAATGGAAAGAAGCAAACATTATACCATTATTTAAAAAAGGTTCGAGAAACAAGTCAGAGAACTATAGACCAGTGAGTTTAACATCGGTGATTTGCAAACTATTAGAAAGACTAATTAAAGATCACCTGGTTGATTTTCTTGTTAAAAATAAATTGATAAACCCATCTCAACATGGGTTTTTAAAAGCGAGGTCATGCTTAACAAATATGTTGTTTTTATAGATATATGGTAATGAGATCACCGAGATATAATCTACTTAGATTTTAAAAAGCCTTTGACAAAGTGCCACACCAAAGACTACTACTTAAACTAAAGGCCCATGGCATAGGAAATGGAATGATCAACTGGATAGAAAAATGGCTTATTGATAGAAGACAAAGAGTAGTAGTTGATGGGGAGGTTTCAGACTGGAAAGCGGTTTTGAGTGGAGTACCGCAGGGATCAGTACTGGGACCTATTTTATTCTTAATATATATCAATGATTTGGATGATGACATAACAAGCAAGGTGTTGAAGTTTGCGGACGACACAAAAGTGTTTAGGAAAATTAAAAGTGATGCAGATCGATAGACAGCATTTACAAGATGATCTTAATAAGTTGATAGAATGGTCTGAGAAGTGGCAAATGCTGTTTAATTTTGGAAAGTGTAAGTGCCTTCACACAGGACATGGGAATGAAGATGCACAATATACAATGGGTGATACTGTACTAAATACTACCTTTAAGGAAAAGGACTTAGGGTTAACTATTAGTGCTGACATGAAGGTATCAGAGCAGTGTGGAATTGTAGCAGCGAAGGGAAACCAAATTCTTGGATTAATTAGGCGAAATATAGTGTACAAAGAAAAAGAACTAATAATACCGCTGTATAAAACAATAGTTAGGCCTCACTTAGAATATTGTATACAAGCATGGAGGCCATATCGCAAGAAGGATATTGATATGCTAGAAAGAGTACAAAGGAGAGCAACCAAAATGATACCAAAACTCAGGAATATTAGTTATGAAATGCGTCTAAAAGAATGTGGTTTAACAACACTAGAAACCAGAAGATTGAGAGGAGATCAGATTGAGGTATTTAAAATATTGAATGGATATGAAAATATTGACAGAAATATTTTTTCACATTCAAGGAAGAGAGAAGGACTAGAGGACATGGAGTTACATTAGCAAAGAAGCAGTGTAGACTAGATATTAGAAATTTTCATTTTCACAAAGAACAGTAAACGAATGGAACAGATTATCAGCTGATTGTGTAGGTGCTAGTAGTGTTAATATATTTAAAATAAAATCGACATATACCTAAGAAGGGCGGGGTATACTTAGATAGATAGGTTGGACTTCGATAAGCCAAATGGCTTCCTTGTCCACCTGCCATCTAGAGTTGAATCTCTAGGTGGCAATCTTGTTAAATCTTGTTAAACCTCATGACACCTCATCAGTCAATAACATGTGCATGTACAGCTCAAACATACACAAATCTGTGGCATTACAGTCAATAAAACTGCAGTTAAATGCACACAAAAACTACTGTTCACTGTGGGCGATGTTAATGGGCTGCCATGGTTTAAAAACAACTGCACCGTGATCGATTGATTGAATGAATTATTACCAAAACACAACAAAGAAAAAACTGGTTCCTCTGCACAGTACCACAAGCCTCGGCTGCACGGAGACAGATAACACAAGTAATGCCCATGGAGTTCACAGCCCCGCGACAAGCCAGATGGCGGCACTAATTGGAAATACATAAAATGTAAGCACTAAATTTAATCACTTTGCAAGGGACTTTTTTCCAGTTAATTATCTGGAAAATCATTTGATTTAGTCATTTGAGACTGTTCTGGCAACTTAACCATCTCAATAGCTGCCACTGAATGAATGAATATTCAATGAAGCAAAGAAGACATGAGTACTGTTAAGTACAAAGAAATTGTTAAGTACTCTTCATGCGAACCACTTGACATGATTTTGATGTCTTTCTGTGGGTACAAATTGCAAAACTGTTTGTGTTTCACAAACTTGACCTAGCTGTCTTCCTGAACCCCTATAGATATAGTTATCAACATTTTAATCTCTACACAGCCATCTAGCCACCCTCAACAGTACACCCTATAATTACACTTACTCCCATGTCAGAGGGTCCACACCAAGCAGGGGTAACTAGTCATTATTTTGACAAGGCTTGTTCACGTGTCAGTCAATCTACCTCACATCCTCTACTTCAACCAGATATCAGTTCCACCAGCACCAAACACGTTGATTATAGTCTAGAACCATGGCCACAATTGTCTTCAAAACATCACAGCCTCCATCGGTTATGTCTATTCCTCGGCCAGCGCTACAGGAACTGAAACCACTGCCATGTATCAAGACTGGACATCAATTACGATGGACAAGATGTGACTTACAATCAGAGCTGATCCAATATAAGTCAGTGAATTTATCATCGAGTGTGCCTGGATTGAAGACTCCAGTGTGTAGGCTATTGATTAAGTTTAGGTCAATACACAAATCAACATTCACGTGGACGCATGCACTTGACAATAAGCCACTGATATTTTGGTCACTGACCTAAATAAAATACGATCTAATTAAATGCGCACTATTTATTTTATAACACAGATCAACATGTTAATAATATTCTAGGGAATTATTTAAGTAATTGACTATGTTTAACTGAATCATTCTGGGCATGATACAGGTGCGTTTTTAAGAGGCTTTTAAGAGGCTGGTCCAATACATTTTAGTACTTCAGGAATATTGGATGATTCCATCTCGGCCAATATGCTTAATTCTACAATAACGCTGATGATATTATCCAGGATTCAATCTAGCAGAGTCTAATGTCATCATCATGAAGCCCCCATAAGTAGGTGGTCTCAGGACTGTTCGTTCCAGACAATCATGTGTGTCTTCAATCTGTCCTGTTGTGCTCTGTCCCAGTCTTCTGTTATTGTCTCCCATTCTGGATCGGTGACAACCCCCTTGACCAGTGCCGTCTCCATCCTAATTTTACATTTCCTTTTCACTGTCTATGCTTCTGCCGTCTTCTTTTTCTTTGAATTTATACACAAACTTATGTTGTTCTAAGTAATGCCTACAACACATTTATTGATTTGTCTCTTTAGAAACACTATTCTATGTATTAACTTGATGCTAGTACAACATTCCATCCTAACATTTCATCATAACTGGAACTTAAGTTCATATTTTTTAAATTGTTTCTGTACGCAATATTTGCAGGATAGATTCATGTTGACCTACTTCTATATGTAAAACAGCACTTGATCCTTCCTTGTGGCGTGTGGAATACTAGTTCATGAGTAAAAAGAACAGCCAGTAACAGTTGTGTCAATAAAATAATATTGTAAATAAGATAACACTTCATCACAGAGAAACATTACATTCTCCTAGGGATATAATCACCCGCCCTTGGCAGAATGGCTCTGTACTCACACATACTGTACTTGGCACTTGTTGTCAAACCACTGCCTGGCCCACTGATGGCTGCCAGGGCAAACAGGGTCAGGGACTGGACAGGGTTCCCATGTCTGTTTATATTACTCAGTGTGATATATGACCCCCTGGGAGTGGGAGTGACCCTCATTGGGTCACCTCAGTGCCAACTCAACCAAGTCCCCAAGTGGGGTCAGACGCCATTACAAGTCTATCCACCATTACCAACCAAAAGTACCTATGAAAATTATGCTTAGATGTGATATATGAATTGTTAGCACTTTTGCATGAGACACCTTTGTATGTACAGTGACTGTTGTAGCAATAAAATTAATAAATACATGCTAGCCACACGTATATCCTCAGGTTTCAGGTGGTTTCCTCCAAACAGCCCAAACTTGGGCTAACGCAGTCCTGGGTTGTCCTTCTCTAGAACTAGTGAGTCCACTACAGGTTACACATTTACCCCCTGTGTGGGATCTTTTACTTCCCCTGGCATAGACGACAGATAGAAGCTTTTAGTGTCTCTTCCAAAAGACACAGGCAAATGCGGGGTGAACAAAATTGCCTAAGTTACAAAACGGCGGCAGGTGGGATTAAACCACTGTCCCCTCGATTGACAGTCCGGTGCTCTACCACGAGACCACCGCTCCCCACAGCAGTTATTTTGCAGAAAACACCAACATTCCATAACTGGTCACAATATTGAGATTGTGCATAAAGTTTGAGGGATTATAGAAAATAACTTCTGTGCAAGGTCAGTTAGTCACTGAGAAAGTTTAAAGGTGCTATCTGTAAATAAGTTATCCTTAATGTACTAGTCAGGTTGGTATTATATCATCGAGATCTACATGAACAACATCCAGTATTCATTTCATCTCAAGTAGTTAGTTGCCATTTTAGAACTGCTAAATATTATCATGGACTTTGCACCAACGTGACTGAAGATGTTTACATTCCACAAAATATACATTTTAAAGTTGTAGGTTTACACTAGCAATCACGTAACTAATGTATACAAACAAGTCAGTTAATCAAAAGGTTTGCGGCACCAGTTTGGCACACGACACAAATGTCAATTATTCAAGTGTTTGGATCCTTTGGATCAGATCAATGGCCGTGTACCCAGTGCACATGGGTGACTGCCGCTGCTTACAAATTCAACTGGGCGAGCTTGCCAAAACAGTGCTCAATGCAAACATTTGTAAGAACTTAATAATTAACCACAACTTGTTTGGTGTTAGCTGTTGAGGGCTACAAGTTTTATTACTCTCTACTGCATGTTCACAAAGGTTGCGTTGTGGTTCTGTCTGGTGCCATGGAACCCAGGAGCTTGTCTGCCTAATTGTGACTGGGCCCAACATGCCAGCCAATCATCTCAGTTACACCCTCTTGAACTGTCTTCAGTGTTTCCTGAATAAAATAGTCTGCTTGTCTCATTTAAAATTCATTTCACGTTTCATTTAGTGTGTATATGTATGATAGAAAATGAATGTATTTTACCTATACACACCTGTTTAAACAAATATGAACTTAATTAATAGGATATTCGGTCATAGTTCTGTAAATGTTTAAACAATTTTATTAAGCAAATGTTGGTGGAAATGTGTTCTTATAAAGTAGATAACTGTTCAAATATGTTAGTATGAAGTAACAATCTAGTTTTTAATTTAGAAAGAACGCACTCACAATCAGGATTATTTGAACAAATGATCAGCCCACTTAATAAATATTAGCTGTATGTACATTTGACAGATCTATGTACATTAATCAGATACGGGATGGCTTTGCACACATGCGACATTGTTGGACTGCTAATTGTGTCTTTGTCACACACCAAACAGAGCTTGTTACCTTGATGATAATCTTGTCATTCCAAGGCTCATTAACCAAGTAAAAATAGTTGGTTCTTAATTGTAGGTTTCTATTTGTGGCATCTGAAAACAGGACTTTACAATAGCACATTGTTCAGGGACAGAACTGACAGTTTCTTCTTGGGCAATGAACCAGCTAAGTACATAATTCCGTGATTTTTTTGGTTTTTATAACAAGGTTCAATGACTTGGAGTCCAAACCAGTAGTAGAAAATGATAAGTATAATTTAACTGATCATGTAAAAAGTTACCAATTCTACATGAGCTGGTACAACAACCATCAGATCAGATTCGTTAAAAATTGGGCATCTAAAAGTGTCACTGTGGTGCTTTTAACTAGATTATAAAAAACAATGTCATTCTATCAGTATGAACACATGCTTACATTGTTGAAAGGAATACTTCTTCAAACTCTGCACATGTGTGGGCAATTTATACTTGATTAGATACAGGAATAACTTTCTGAATAAATCACGAAAACATCTCTTAGACCTATTTAAACAAATGAGCAAAAAAGCAGCTAATGTAAGCAAAGATAATAGTTGTATACTGTGGTATATTGACACCACAAGAAACCAACCTACAGTTAGAGTAATGGTAATGTACACAGACGTCCATATTTCTGGATGACACACAGTTAGATAATGCCCATCCAGGTATGTTCACAGAAATCCTTGACGTCATTGAGTAATGAGATAATTGATTCTATTCGAAGGTGAGAGAGAAATTGCAGCATTGCACGCAAGTTAAATGTCACTAGGCCACATACTGCTATTATAAAGAGTTCATCCAATTCAGATCAAAGAAATCACACCAGATTGAAAAATCAGTCAGTTGTTACAAAAACAATTAACATAACAATTATAAGCACCAGTCTTACCATATTATATGTACATTTATATGGAGTTCTTTGATTTTAAATCTGCCCATAGCTTGCTGCAATAAATAGTGCATATCTGACTGCACATATTTCATCCACCATAGTCATATCTCATTACATATGGTAATAAGTGTGTTAGTTCCACCAGTCGGCCCTTGTGTAGTTCATCTTTCCAGCTGACTGTCTTCAGGGAGGTTTCATTGCATTATCTGGCACCTTGGAACATTCCCAACACAGCACTCCAGCAACATTGACTAGACATATCTTAATTTGATAGCAATACACCATTCCTGACACTACACAGTCCACACCCAACACCAGCCTGATCCGTAATTGATTAATAAAAACTGCAAATATGTGCTAGGGATATTCTCAAACATCTGACCAAACGGAATTTTTTTAATACATTAAATTTTTTAAGATGATAATTTTATAAACTAGTTGTATACATACAATTATCATTATTTATTTATGAATTATGCGGTAGGTGTACTGCATTTAGTAAGCACAAAATATTGTTCAGCCAGTTCACGGTAATTTGTACCTTCGAAATGCATTTTTAAAATTCAAATTCTATACAAAACACTCAACTGAACACAGTCACTATTAGCATTATTTTCTTTGATGTTAATTAATGCCAATTAATTGGTGAGTAACAACATTAATTGTTGTCCCGAAGAAGGAAAATACACCAAGAATTCATGTTAAGTTGCCACGACAGGCCATATCTCTCATGGTAAGCTCATTTTAAATGTGCACCGAGACCTGTGATATAAATACTGAAATGGTGGAACCAAGTACACTGTATCTAAAGAGCAAAATCACGTACAAGAGTCACTGAGTGCACTTTGGTAAACACTCCAGCATACAGCCATTGCTCAACACCCATTTGGACTTGAAACTTCGCCAGCAACTTGCTAATTAAAGTTGGTTCCAAGGCCTACAACTTGATGTGGTTTGAGGCTAACCATTTGTTACTGTGGTCGACTGACCGGCCAGCAGTCAGCACTGACCCTAACAAAATGCGGTACATGCCAGGAGCCCTACGTAATGATTTAATGTTATCGCTATATTCATCATTACCATAACAGTTTTAGTAAACCAACATATAAAAATTAAGTCCCATGAAGCTATTACTCGAATTACCTACACACAAACATCCCATGAACAGAGGTGAACCATATAAAGCTACAACAAGGTCACAGCGAGTGCAAGTGTGCTTCACTGCATCCATAAAGGGCTGACCAAAATAGATAATAATCCTGATGGACTCGAACTCTGTGGCTTGAGCCTATGCAAACAGTCAATTAGGAAAACTATCAAATCACCAGCTTGAAACAGGAGAATGAAACTAATTATGGACGCCATCATTACGTTTCAGTGACACCGGGACCACTGCACACCTTCATGAATGTTATCATAAAATTATTAAACTCATCTTGTCAATTTCATTGTATAATTTTGTTATTTATCAATCAAACTACATGTGCTCAGATTTCCTATATTGAATATATCCATTGATAATGTGACAAAATAATTTTATCTACTGAAATTGAGTTAATTTTCTGACAGCTTTATTACTGAAAAAGCAGCGTAAAAGTGTTAGTTTAGCAAAAATGTAATCCACTTTTTATCATATTAAACAATGTAAATACACAAAGGGTAACTTGTCATGTTGTGAAGAAAAAAACCTCAATTAAATGAACGTCACAAGCTAGATGACTATCCGAAACAAAGAAGAATATTTTATACAGAAGTGTAGATGAGTTTGGTATATACATACAGGCCTTCCAGGAGTATGTATTCAATCTATGCTGAAAAGCCTGATATACACAGATGAAATCAATGCATAAAACCAGTTCTACCTCCATCTAGGCAATTACTTATTATTCATGTTATTTTACACTTTTACACTAAAACTAACTGAACATCAATTGTGAATTATGCGTTTGTTTGTAAATACTTGGTTACCAAATAAACAATATACCAGTAGGTAGTTTTCCAACTTTCATTTACTGTTGTATTTCACACTTGAAAATTACATTTTGTTTTCACGTTCGGGCTGGACAAGTGACCATTGGTGTATCAGCATTCTTAAGTGCCAATCCTAGAATTTAGCCACAAAGACAACCTGTGTTGACATCATCACTACAGCTTTCAACCTTGACAGCAGTTGGCAGGTGCTGTAAATTCCTCCAGTCAACATGACTTCTGCTCTGTCCGCATATATTATCTGAAGCATGGGAGTCTTCCTTCCTACCTTGTGCAAGGAATGTAAGGCAGATGCACAGCTACATCACGAGACCCATCCACCCATCATTTGGCCGGGGAAAGTCATTTTGGATGTGACCAAAACATGTAGTTGAGGTAAAAAATTTAAATTTTTCAAATTATTACATATTTCTGGACATATTGTATATCTAGAACGGCCTCCACGAGTCCATGTACGCATTTTCAGATGCATGCAGTTGTTGCTTTAGTTGTTTATTGCAATTTATTGTTATACTAAGTTTCATGGTGACAGTGGTGTCTGGTATAAAATGTTATCACTGCAGTTTGTGCTCATTTAGCAAGGAAAAACACTGTCTATAATTTGAACTAGAAGTCAATGTAAGTGCATCTCATCTCAGTTGCCAAGGTCCAGTCACCTCTTTCTGTATTAATTAGCATCTCTGGACTATCCCTCTCTGATCTAACAATTTCCAATGTATATTTAAAAGTGAAAAGGTGGTCATCACAATGACAGATTAATTACACTTTTTGGTGAACAAATTGCATGGTCTGCCATTCTCCATGGCGCCACTGTTGATTTATTGGCAAATTCCTTCCTGCTGCATGCAAAGTAGTATCTGACGACAACAAAAATTACTGCAGCAACGGGAACAAGTTTAAGATCAAAGTACTCTAACGGCTGCATTTGGTTTACAGCTTTGTGGATGTGGAGGATAAATACGAAACTCTAAAAAACCACCCAGCAGCCACTACACAGGAATGCTGCCTGTAGATTCTTTCAACATTCACCGGCAGCAATAATTTTATATTAGCCACAGATCACTAGGTACAGTTGAACGAACACACATGTAACCACAGTTAGAAACAACAACAAAACAGCACCAAGCATCAAGGCTCCTACGACAGCCCACATGTGGGAAAGCAATATAGTCATAGTGAACAAGCTTTCACATACATCAGATTAGGCTCCTGGGGAGCCGTGTATATGGCGCTGGGAGACAGACACATAGAGACAGATGAATGGTGCCAGTCAAGTCTCTGGGAGACAGACACATGGAGACAGATGAATGGTGCCAGTCAAGTCTCTGGGAGACAGACACATGGAGACAGATGAATGGTGCCAGTCGAGTCTCTGGGAGACTGACACATAGAGACAGATGAGTGGTGCCAGTCGAGTCTCTGGGAGACTGACACATAGAGACAGATGAGTGGTGCCAGTCGAGTCTCTGGGAGACTGACACATAGAGACAGATGAATGGTGCCAGTCAAGTCTCTGGGAGACTGACACATAGAGACAGATGAAGTGGTGCCAGTCAAGTCTCTGGGAGACTGACACATAGAGACAGATGAGTGGTGCCAGTCGAGTCTCTGGGAGACTGACACATAGAGACAGATGAATGGTGCCAGTCGAGTCTCTGGGAGACTGACACATAGAGACAGATGAATGGTGCCAGTCGAGTCTCTGGGAGACTGACACATAGAGACAGATGAATGGTGCCAGTCAAGTCTCTGGGAGACTGACACATAGAGACAGATGAATGGTGCCAGTCAAGTCTCTGGGAGACTGACACATAGAGACAGATGAATGGTGCCAGTCGAGTCTCTGGGAGACTGACACATAGAGACAGATGAATGGTGCCAGTCAAGTCTCTGGGAGACTGACACATAGAGACAGATGAATGGTGCCAGTCAAGTCTCTGGGAGACTGACACATAGAGACAGATGAATGGTGCCAGTCAAGTCTCTGGGAGACTGACACATAGAGACAGATGAATGGTGCCAGTCGAGTCTCTGGGAGACTGACACATAGAGACAGATGAATGGTGCCAGTCGAGTCTCTGGGAGACTGACACATAGAGACAGATGAATGGTGCCAGTCGAGTCTCTGGGAGACTGACACATGGAGACAGATGAATGGTGCCAGTCGAGTCTCTGGGAGACTGACACATGGAGACAGATGAATGGTGCCAGTCGAGTCTCTGGGAGACTGACACATAGAGACAGATGAATGGTGCCAGTCGAGTCTCTGGGAGACTGACACATAGAGACAGATGAGTGGTGCCAGTCGAGTCTCTGGAAGACTGACACATAGAGACAGATGAGTGGTGTCCGTAGAGTCTCTGGAGACTGACACATAGAGACAGATGAATGGTGCCAGTCAAGTCTCTGGGAGACACATAGAGACAGATGAATGGTGCCAGTCGAGTCTCTGGGAGACTGACACGTAGAGACAGATGAATGGTGCCAGTCGAGTCTCTGGGAGACTGACACATAGAGACAGATGAATGGTGCCAGTCGAGTCTCTGGGAGACTGACACATAGAGACAGATGAATGGTGCCAGTCAAGTCTCTGGGAGACTGACACGTAGAGACAGATGAATGGTGCCAGTCAAGTCTCTGGGAGACTGACAGGGAGACTGACACGTAGAACAGATGAATGATGCCAGTCAAGTCTCTGGGAGACTGACACGTAGAGACAGATGAATGGTGCCAGTCGAGTCTCTGGGAGACTGACACATAGAGACAGATGAATGGTGCCAGTCAAGTCTCGACACCAGTGACTGACAAAGTCATACGAGTAGCATCCACCACTGCACTAACATCAGAATAACTTAATAATTATGTTCTGACACGGCAGACCTAGGCTACATGTCCCTGCGTAGGCGTGGTACTGGTGCAGTTAGAGCTTTAGGCCCATACCTCAAGTAACTATGGGATCAGTCACCTAGTTAGAATAAGAAAAACATAATTATTCGCAACTTTTCAGTTGCGCTGTACAACAGGTTTTACTTCGGGTGCAATAACTGGCCCATTCCTAAGTCTTGCTATCTATTGCTGTCATTGACCATAGGCATAAAATATAATCAATCCGTTAGACTAGTCACCATAATAATTATAACATCTACAATTCAATAGTTCAATTTATGTTTACCAAAAAAATTTACTAAGAAGTCGACTAAGTATAAAACTATTCAGTATATTGCCTTTTGACGATTTATGTTTAGTATCATACTACGTATCAGAAGTCTAATTAGTAAAAACAAGTCGAAAATTTAGCACCGGTTTATTAGTATGTCAGCGTTCATTCATGAAACTCAAGTACGGTGCGCGTCTCTCGTGAGATTTACGGTAACTGTGAATGGCATCGGCACCGCCCCCTCTTCCCCACCCCATTTCCAGGCCTCATCCTTTGCCGTCTGGCCTTTCGTCACGTTCACCTTAAATCAACAACAACCGGTACTTACGAAGAAGAGCAGTCCATAGATCGTCACTAAGAATTTATACACGCAATATCCGGAGCATACTTTCTTCCTCGGCTGTCTAGATTTGCTTGTACCATCGATAAGCTGTTGGTCCGAAGCCATGCTGCCGTGTTTTCCGTCAGCCTCCCGTCCGCGCGTTTTGTGCTATGCGAGGTGACAGGTCAACTATTTCAAAACCGTGCGCCATCTGTCGGATTGTTACGTGAGATTCCCTGTCCCCTAGCGGACAGTGTATTAAACTTTTCACAAATTCTGACGGTAGGTGTTAGGGTTGCACGCTATTAGCTTAGTCTAGGAGTAGGTCAGGTTTTGATGTTATATCATTCACTGTTGATTATGTATGGAAATATAAACGAGAAAAAGCTTATTTAAAATGCCACTTGTATTGCGGACACTTTCAAAGCACCATAACACAGCTGAAAGGCCTTTATTTTGTTTATACTGGTGTTGATTGATATTATTTTGACACTCCATATATATATATATATATATATATATATATATATATATTATTTCTACGGACTGGTGACGAAATGCATGCATTCAGGGGGCGGATTCAAAGAGGGTAGCCTGCAAGGGGCACGAAACCACCACTATCCCTGGTATCCCACCCTGTTTGAATATTCCCAAATTCTTAGGGAGCATCTCACCACCAAACGCCCTGGCCCCGGCCATGTGCACTTGCAGTGATTCGAAGGTAATTTATTAATACAATTACATGTGTGGGGGTGCGTGCGAGTGTGTGTAAATCTGGCTTCAATAACAAATAATTAATATATAACACATTTATATACAAACACCCATACACGCCCGTAAATGTAGGCCTACATTCGTTTATAAATGAGAAAGAGAGAAAAGAGACAGGCAGGCAGGCAGACAGACAGACAGACAGACAGACAGACAGACAGACAGACAGACAGACAGAGCGAGAGAGAGAGAGAGAGGGAGGAAGGGAGAGAGAGGCAGAGAGAGGCAGAGAGAGGCAGAGAGAGGCAGAGAGAGGCAGAGAGAGGCAGAGAGAGAAAAAATAGAGAAATAGAGAGAGAAGAGGGGAGAGAAAGAGGGGCAGAGAGAGAGAAATAGAGAGAGATAGAGACATAGAGAGAGAGGGAGAGAGAGGCAGAGAGAGATAGAGAAATAGAGAGAGACAGAGAGAGAGAGGCAGAGAGATAGAAATAGAGAGAGAGAGAGAAAGAGAGAGAGAGAGAGAGAGAGAGAGAGAGAGAGGACATAGCCTGTGTTCACCTGTCTTTGCAGGACCCATCCTCAGGCTGTGCGTATTGATGACGAGGTGGACACCAAGACTGCTAAAGCCAGTGCAACATTTCGGAGGCTCCACTAAAATGTGGGGGAACGTCAAGGAATTAGAGTGTTCACAAAGCTGAAGGTCTACGCAGCGACCATCCTTCATTCCTTCCTTCCTTCCTTCCTTCCTTCCTTCCTTCCTTCCCCTTCCCCTTCCTTCCTTCCTTCCTTCCTTCCTTCCTTCCTTCCTTCCTTCCTTCCTTTCTTCCACGAACGTCTGCCAAAGATCTTCCACGAGGAACTGGAACATGGCAGACGTTTCCACGGCGGATAGAAGAAAAGATACAATGAATCTTTAAAAAGAAACCTCCCTAAAGGGGTTCTCCACTGATCACTCAAACTGGGAGTGCCTGGCATCTGACCGCTCACACGGGGCAGCAGTATCCATGCTGGTGCAGTGGTGTTTGACGACAGTCGTATCAGTAAGGTCATTCAGAAGCACGCACAGCGAAAGGCCAGAGCCAGTGTTTCTTCCACCCTTGTCATGACGCCTGCATTTCTGTGTCCATACTGCGACCTGAACTTTTAAGACTCGAATTGGCCGGACTTTCTGAGGTAGATTGTCATGATATTATGGTCAGCATTGACCAGGGTGGACGAACACCGTCTAGGGAAGTATCCTTTTGTTTGTCTCTCGCATTTCTGTGATGATTCATAATTCACACTTAGAATGTAGGTACTATTATAACTAGTAATATTACTAATCACCTATGTATGTTTCAACCTTGGTACTTACTGATGTGGGAGTGGCGAGGGAGGGCACACCATGGAAGCAGTTACTAGAACCGTAATGCAATTACATATATAATTATATTTAAACAATAGTAGTTACTTATATTTCTGATCAGTATATAATAATATATTAGATCAGCCGCGAAACAGCCGAATCTTAGCTACAACGTTTCGCAAGGCGGTCTACCATAATAACATTTGCTGCAACTGTCACGACAAGAAATCTGGCATCGTTTAAACGACACGTTAGACTCCTGAATACGATCTAAGAGCTAGATGGACACTGTGGAAAGGACGGCTCTCCGTGTCAAAACTTCTCAACTCGGCCACTGGCAGACAGGACTGGCGGAACAATTAGTCAAGGAATCAACTAAACAATTAGAAACAAGTAAAGAGTTTTCTTTTGTGTTGCTATTTGCACTTGTTTGTTAGGTTTTGTCTGTGAAAATTCGATTAAAAAACATCCCAAAATGCTTTTCACAACAGTACGTCGCACGTTACGTTATCACGGATAACGTAACGTCCTCGTTTCTAAAACCGCGGGAGTTGTGCAACGCATTGATTGGTTTAGGATCTGTCTAACCGACTGTTGACGTCATGAAACGTTACCGTAACCACGAGTTGGCGTTTAGATTTCACAGTAACTGCCACAGCCAAAGGCAACAGATGTGTCGAGAACGGCACCGACGAAGCGACATCAGCAACTGTTGACGATGTCGGAACATCTCGCACACTGGCGACAGGACGGCACAGCCTACGACATCGCTACCGCTTCGATGCCAGCCACCGTCGATCACCCGCTTCGACACTTGACACGTGAAGGCACTGCAGGAGTGTGGAGTGCAGCCGTTGACGCAGTACTCCACGGTCGGCGCATCCACATTCCGAGGTAAGATTATCCTTTTACTCTCTAGAAGTACAGGAAATTAGTCCCTCTTTTCGGTTTCGATGTTACTTTTGTATACTGTCTCAACGTTAAACAAATTAAAAAACAAATTAATTATCGGTTATCTTTGAATTTCAGGTGCCTCACGTGTCCGTCCCGTCGAACGGAATTGCTGCGGCAATGCCGACGAACCTGCTCCGACGAGTTGTCTTAATATAAGGTAAGGTTTTATAATAACCGTCGTCCCATAATTAATTGTTATGACTAGGAGAACGACCTGGGTTCCGTGGCGGGTGTATCCGGGGAGATTCGGGGGCCGTCATCTTCCAGAGACGACAGCTGTAGACGTGGCAAAAATATCTTGTTAAATGTTAAGTAGAGTCCCGGGGTCGGGGGTGGGTGAGGGGTGTCCGGGAAGACTGGGGGTCGCCCACGTCCAGATAGTGACGAGTTGACGACTGCAGTGAACGTGATGATAGTAGGGCCTATGTTGTTAATTTAAGTTATGTTATGCTTCTAATTATAATTACCGCTGTGAATGTTTGCTCGTTCAGTGTCCAGTTCTGTTTTCGGTGCAAGCCGGAAGTCAACGAGACGATCGACCAATGGCGAATGACAGCTGAAACACCAACCCACGATCTCCGATCGTCCATCGTCGGCACCGACGGCTAGACGCGTTCACGGACCGACGACCGTCGCGCGAAACGTCACTCGACCGCTGCATCACAACAGAACGCAACCGAAACAAAATGTCCGTCAGCGGTGATCAAGAAGCGCACAAAACGAACGTTCAGTCGAACACGCGAAACTGCGACCAGCCGACGTCAAGCGAGAAATCCGTTGCTGGTAGCCTGATAGGCCCTACAGCTGCCAGATCGCGTAGACACACATCTCTCAAGACACGCATACGCATATCGAAACGTCCGGCGCCGACGAGAAAACTGGACATTTGTGATTGTGATCGGAAATCTGATAACTGTTTCCCTCACAACATTCGATTACAAAAAAGCAAGACATGTTGTCATGGTGACACTAACGTTTGTTGAAGAACGCAAACAGAAATACCACGTGACATCTGATCGTGTTGTCTCGCTTAATAAAATTTATGCTCCGTTATCCTTGAAAAAAGTTGTTTATGTCGTTCATATATTAAGCTATGTTCTGTCATCCTGTATCTATAGACCGCTATATCGTGATTTTATCATTACCTCCATATGTTCTAGTCATTAATAGAATGGGGTGCCAGTATGTAGCACGGGACGTTACTTATTCGAAAAAAGACGTTGATACTCCGTTTGCCCGGACATAACGATCCGAATCGGACATATTCAAGTGTTTGCATTCTCGCGCACCAGGGGTCGCTGCGGCTGATTATGTCAGTACCAGCTCGTCTCAACCTCCGGCACATCCTTATAAACTCATTGTTTGACGTCAGCCAATTAAATCGCCCACGAGGAGTATGTGTCCTGACCAATAAGCGCCGATCAATATAAAGTCGGTTACGACGTGTCAACCTTGAATGATTTGAGTACGAATATGCCCGCTCATTTATTAGTTTCACGTATTCCCTTTCATGCAGAGGCTGATTTGTATGCATGAACACCAATTACCAGGCCACACAACGCTCCAGGCCGACATAAAATATTTACACGTTATAGCTTTGGAGATTATTTACGTTGCAAACTGCTGAAATGGGACTATGCAGGTTTATAATTTATATAACAGACTTATGTTGCTATATTATTTGCATGCAGCGCGACGTGACAATGGGTATGCGGCATCCGCAAGGAGGCGCGACAGTCGTGAGCGGCCCCTGGCGGGTTACACCAATATCAGCAAGAAGGCGCTTCAGTGTCTCTTGCAACCAATGATTATGTGACCAGCTGTGCAGCTTTGGCCTGTCGCCTAAAGGAGCTTATAACACTGTCAAACTTTAGAGGTAGCTTAATTCATACAGAAATGCCTCTGTTTGTCCGGGTTCCGTGGCAGACATAGCCTCCATAGTTATTCGGGCGCCGTGAGATGGCTGCCATTTTGAAGCGAGTGGGGTGCGGTGGTCGTGCGGTAGAGCGCCGGACTGTCAATCGAGGGGACGGTGGTTCAATCCCACTTGCCGCCGTTTCGAAACATAGGCAATTTCGTAACCCCACATTTGCCTGTGTCTTTCGTAAGAGACACTAAAAACCGGTGGTCCCTTTTATCTGGTGTCTATGCCAGGGGAAATAAAAGATCCCACACAGGGGGTAAATGTGTAACCTGTAGTGGACTCATTAGTTCTAGAGAAGGACAACTCAGGACTGCGTTAGCCTAAGTTTGGGCTGTTTGGAGGAAACCACCTGAAACCTGAGGATATACGTGTGGCTAGCATGTACATGTGTAACCCGTAATGGACTCACTACTTCTAGAGAACTCTATAAAAAAAACAATGACATTAATGGTCAGCAAGTTGACCGAGGTCATTTAATGGAAGAAGAAGCGCAAAATCACGATGCCGAGCGAGAGGCTGTTAAACTAGACAGTAGTATAATAGGCAATGTTCAAGTTTCGGTTGTTTATCACCGAGATGGCGGATCACCATGACAACCGCATACCTAATAAGAACAACAACGGACTGGGTGAGGATGGAGATGTTAACACAGGAGAAGAAGAACTACAACAAGACAAAAAGGCATAAGAACACGAATAACAACACTGGCAATTTAAAGGACAAAGCAAGAAACACCTGAAGAAGAAATTAATAATTTCTCAGCCACTTTTTCTTTGCCGAATAAGTTTAAACAAATTGTGATGATCATCATTAAATCACGTATATGATATCATAATCATGTGTGTATCACAGAACGTGGCGTTTCCAGATGTTTGTACCGTTTGTCAAGAATGTTGTCAACTGCAGTTCTTAATTTAAATGAAGGTTAACTTGTCTGTAGATAAGCTGTTTTATGTATTGCATATGTATGGTTTAATGATAAATATGTCGGATAGGTGTACCGTGATGGCATAATCGAATCAACGTGCACGCTACGATGTGTTCACGTGCGATATGCGTGAGTAAACATCTCGTCCAAATTGTTGCCTGAACGTGATATTAATTATGGAGTCTAGTACGAATTAGCAATTGACGTCGTTCGCTGGCGCTATTAGTGGTGTGTCGGCGTGACTGATTTATCTATATAATGTCGATTACCATACATTGAATTGGAACATAAATATTAGATAAGTACACAATTGTCTTCGAAGTCAAAACAGGTCCGCCGAAACATTCTATCGATCCCCACAACGGATCGAGCCGTTTTGTGACATGAAAAACAATACCCCTGTGTATTCATGCATCGCAATTTCACGTACAACCATACGACAAATGCTCGATGAAATATTCATGTTTAAATAACGTCTATCGGCTCCGGCTACCTGTGGCACTACTGCATGTGCGTGTGCGTGTGCGAGTCAGCATTGAACGCACACAAAGCCGCGCTATGTATCATGCGGTTCCATGGGTTAATTACCGATCGGATGAATAAGTGTGGTCAATTATGGCAGCGATCTGCCAATCGTTGGCATGAAAACGACCTGCAAACAACGCGTCACAACGTGAGCGATAGGCTTCTTGGCACGCACGGAACCAATTATTGTTTTCCGCGAGTTCTTTCTGTCGCGCCGCTTACTGCGAACGGACCGCGCGAGTATTGACCGGAGCGTAATGTCGCTGACGCCGTCCAGGCGAGCCGATATACAAACGGCTCGAGCGATGTCAACAAACCAGTAACTATCGGTGATCAAGCCACTGGCCAGCGCATAATCCGTCCTGCGAACAGGTATGTGACTATCAACTAGTGTCGTTGTTATTGTCGTATGTCGTGCTGGTAAGCGTCTCGCGCAGTGGAATTGTGTATTATAATAAATGTCATGGGTGTACTTCGTGAATGCTGGCATTCGCACGGCCAAACGTGCAGGTGATATAAATTCCCTCGACGTGTTAACTTTGACACAGCCACTCTATCGGCTTGCCTTGTGAGAGGGTCAATAGGGCAACGAACGGATCGTCACATAAACTGCGTGATACAGCACTGCGTGATCTTCATGCTATTCGTTTTCAGCCACCAGGTAACTTTTTGAACATGTAAAGGGACCGCTTGGAGCATAGCCTCTCCATAGACAATAACTTAACTTAATGTCCCCGAGATACACGTTACATGTTGTATATGTTGGAGCCCCAGACTACCCAGACTACGCAGAGGTAATCCGTTAGGGACCGGGAAGCAGACAGGGGTCCGTATGTGTGTGGAGTGTGGGCACTCACGTGTCCCGATGCTGCACCAACCCAGTTCCCTAATATGTGTGTACAATGTATGTATAATGTTTGTATTTATATATGTTTATGTACGTGTGTATTTACGTGTGTGCGTGTGTGTGTGTGTGTGTGTGTGTGTGTGTGTGTGTGTGTGTGTGTGTGTGTGTGTGTGTGTGTGTGTGTGTGTGTGTGTGTGTGTGTGTGTGTGTGTGTGTGTGGTGTGGTGTGTGTGTGTGTGTGTGTGTGTGTGCGTGTGTGTGTGTATGTATATGTATGTGTGTGTTGTATGTATGTATGTTGTGTATGTATGTATGTATGTATGTATGTATGTATGTATGTATGTATGTATGTATGTATGTATGTATGTATGTATGTATGTATGTATGTATGTATGTATGTATGTATGTATGTATGTATGTATGTATGTATTTATGTACGTGTGCATGTATGTATGTGTGCATGTATGTATGTGTGTAAGTATGTATGTATGTACGTGCGTACGTATGTATGTAAGTACTGATGTAAGGAAGTAACTAATTAAGATAAGATAAGATAGCTTTGATCACGACCTCATACGTGTCAACGAAACCAGCCCCACGTGTGACTCTGTTAACTGGAATCCTCGATGTCGAATGCCGTACTTCTATATATCTCAGGTATTCTAATTAGTGTGACACGTGTCTCTCTCAGACACGGGTGTGAGAAACAGCGTCTTTGACATAATTGGAGCCTGGTATCAATACAATCATCGATTTTTCTTGTCATTCTTCCACCTGTCACCATGTTTCAGTGTCATCTCCATTATCCGTATCCACGCTCATTTATCTCTTTTGTCCTTTGGGCATGTGACTGAATAATTGTGTTCATGTGTCACCCGGTGCACGAGGCATTGTGAGCATTGTGTCGAGGCAATCCAACGAGCATATTTACTCAAAATAATACTCTTGCTCATAATAATACTCTTGCTCATAATAATACTCATCTGACAATAACGATATGATTCCATGCATCTTCTATATATCTCAGGTATTCTAATTTTGGTAATATTAAAGTATGTACCATAGATTATGTTCGAACCAGAATTATTAAGTCTTCCTTGTTGAATATTAATTATTTTTCGCAAATACGGAGTTTTTCTTACATCAGATAACGTTCACGATGAGAGTAATAATTCAGTCCAGGCTCACAAGGAAATATATTTTAAATCACCTGATCACGAATCACGGGGATAACAAGAGCTTTCAAGTTTCACGAGGAAATAAGTTTGCCACTCACGGATCACGAAATTACCCCCTGCATCCCCTCAACATTATATAAACGTAGTTCACATCGATTAACGGCCTGACGAAATTCCAGCGACATGTCTACATAAGGGAACAATTGACACCGAGTCAATATTGTGTGTCGGCGTGATGTAAACACAGTCTTGCTACCTAGGTTAACCTCTTGACGTCGAATATGGTTCGAATTACAGTGAATAGCTATAACATATCTATATAGTCTAATACTAATTTGCTGTTAAGTGGCTGCATGAAAACAGTGAAACGGTGGACTGTTCTTATATTTGGCAGGAATCCACCGCACGTCAGAGAATCGAACAAGGCAGACGAGTGAATGGCCACAGCTACATTAGTCACCGAGGGGAACGCACTTGTCAAGAATCCAGATTGACACGTGTTGTTGTTGACTGGTAGCCATAGCAACCGCAACGTGTCCATTCTTCGGAGCGTCACGCTGACGGCTTACTGATATTGTTTCCGCTTAAGCGCTCGCTGTTCACACACACGTTATTTATAAATACAATAGTTAATGCTCACAATCCGCATTGTCTGGCGTAAGCGGTTGTATCAAAGGAGGTCGAAAAGACGGCTATCGAATATCATTGTCATTGATTCTGTACGCCTGCACTGTATGAGGTTGTGAAAAGAGTACAGACTACCACTGCCAGGCAGAGTCGACAATGTGACTGTGATTATGTCTAATGGAGCTATTTCAGGTGTGGGGAGCTGCTGATTGTACTGGAGTTATTTTTACCTGATCATTATTTTTAATTCCAGCAAGACACATTATTAGTTTATTTTTACCAGAACGTTCAGCACTGGTTCGTTTTGGGTCCGTTCTTGGATAATAATATTAGTTATACAATTATACACTGTATTAACAATATGATATATTATATCATATTATTAATACAGTTTATAACTATGATATAGATTTATGTTTATACAATAAAAAAATACTCCGAATGTTTTCGTGCTTAATACTCATTTTCATATCATATTAGGCGCTGTATGTAGAGTTGTATGCCTAAGTCGGTGGCCAATGTATCTACCTGTGTGTACTACCCATGCAAATGGTGATATAATATGACCCGACTTCTTCAGAATTGCACTAATAGAATATGTATACAAGAATCAAAGGCGACTATACACAAATAGCAATAACAATAATTCCGGAATAAACGTCTTGACAAAGAGTCAACTCAAAATGAGGGCCTAATCAGGACGTATTGCGTCCACTGGTAATGTACTACTTTGCACATTGCATTCATCCAGACGCGTTTTCGTTGTTTAAGGTTTCAAGATGCTTCCTCGAGCGAACTCCAAGGCGCCTCCGAAGCCCAACTCGAGACGACCACCACCGCCGCCGCCGACGTTGACCTGGGACGGGTCAAGACCCAGACGACCGGCAGATCACGAGGCCGAGACCGACTATACGCGCTACATCGGCGTCCTACGCAGTGGTTACGAACAACTCGCTCGGGACGTCGACCGCTGGAACGAGAAACATTCGACGAACTTCGAGGTGAAATGTGCAACGCCGGTTGAGAAGACGCCACGGTTAAAACCCGTCGTCTCGAGCAGCGTTGAATCAGTCGCTCTTGTCGAATGCACGACGCCAAGATCAGGTTCCGATAACGACAAATCAACAGGTTATGATGTCAGAGAGAGGGCAGCCTCTGCTGACGCGCGGTCAAAGACAAAACCGAAGACGCCGGAACATGTCAGTCAGTGGTCGAGTTCAGTGAGTTCCAAAAAAGTGAATGTTTCGCCTCGAATCGATGTCGAGAGTCTGAAGCCAACGAAGGTGTACAGACAGCCGGGTCGTAGTGGCTGGGGAGCACATACAGTGTCAGCCACACGCAACAATCCGACATTCGTCAATCGCCTTATAATTTTGCCGCCTCTCGAAGACACCAAACAACCTGAGCGCTCCCCGCGTGAGAATGTCGCACCACCGGCGATATTTCTGACGGAAGACGCTAGGCGGCCAGGAAAACGGTCTGAACGCTCGCCAGGCGAAAACATCGCATCGAACTCAGTAACCAGTGATCGCATGACACCGCCGAAAAAGCGCCAGACACAGAGTGACGTTCGCAATATATTCGCCGTACCTCGCATTCCGGGGAGAGCGAAAGGTGCTGTGTACCGTCGTAACATTCACAGCTTCAGCCGACTAAAACCGATGTATGGGCGTTACTCGGTAAACAGAACCCACGGTCACGCGAGATTTTCGCCCTACCGAGCCCTGCCCCGTATCTCTGGCAAGAGAAAAGCGCAGGAGTCCTTGTTGGTGTCTCAGTTCTCTGCAGGCGAGAGATCGCTGTCAGACATGACGGATGTTCCACAGATTCGCAACCTGCTTGAGAAGAGGTTGGAAAAGTTGTGGTTTGGCGCCAAAACGAAATTCCAAATGTTAAGTGGGAAACGCAGGACTGATTAGTGTAGATATATCTTCAGCTGATGGTGCGGCTGAAATGCATTTTTCATATTATTATTGTCGTTAATCGTTCATGCAGTGAAATAAAATAATTAGGATGTACCGTATCTGGCAGTGTTGGTGAACTACTTTTATTTTCTGCCATAAAAATAGGCTAACTTTCAAAAGTAGGGGCCTACTAGAAGTTAGAGGAAAAGTATAATTGCAGAGTTTAATTTCAATATAGGGCCTGTAAGTATGTTACGATACATGGCAAGACGTCTTTCCACACAACCAGTGTCCGGAAAATCCTAAGGATGTTAGCTGGCTCAGAAACAAATCTCCAATGAGCAACTACTGAGAGACCAATTAGGAAAGCATGCGAACCTTCATCGCCAGAAGTGGATTGGCCACGTGATCGGGAAGTAAGACACACCAATCACAAGGATCATAGTGCGCTGGATCCCTGAAGAGGGCGTCCAAATCAACATGGCGCCGAACAGTGGACATAGAGACGAAGGAGGCAGGACCTAGTCGGGACACCATCGTGATTGGCCTGGGATAGACCCGTGTGGAGGAAATTCATCGCTGCCCTAAACACCATTCGCCGAGACAGGCAGTAAGTTTCCTAGTATGATGTGACAGAAACGGCGGTGATGACAATTATCCATATTTTATCAGCCGTTGCCTTTACGTAAATCAGCCATGCGAGCGGTATTACTGGTATCCAACCATATAACTCTACTACTAAGAGAGTAACCATAATATAAAATTACTAATAAAACTTCCCCAGTTGCTTTAGTTTATTTCCACCAGTCGGAAAACTACAAGTTAACTGTCATCAGTCGTTATAATATATTTTTGTGGCCTGTCCCCAATCAGCTACATGTCTTGCTCTGTCATAGCCCTGCACGCTGATTCAGAAAGCCGTTGGCTAAGGAAATTCTTCATGCCGGGTTGTGGTTGATTTCTTCGTCATTGTTTCCGTGACATACATTTTTATATGACATGGTTGTTGACCCTCTCCAAAACACTCCAACCTTTAGGCCATATGTGTCTTACGTGATTTGCATTTATCTGATTTTGTCATAATAAAAATATCTTTATAATATTAAATTATATTATAATATGTCATATAACTTGCGGAATAGGATTACCAAATATGTGGATTATTGTTGGTGATCAAAACCCGCGAATGTTACATTGCAATTCGGTAAGCACTCATAGCTGACAAATTGTCTAAATGCACATAATCATAGCACATGTATACGTTTGCCCCAAAACGGCGCGGAAGATGGCTTCCTTCATTACTTGTCAATATCGCCAAATACAAGTAGCCACCGATGCCATGGCAACCACCATAATAACGGATTAAAATTCATTATGTCCGTGATTAGAGTTACCCGCAGTGCGTCCCACTGCTTTTGTTCGTAATTATCCTTCGGAAAATGAAGCTATAAACACAATTTGGGGACAATCCGATTATTACAGCCAAACCAACAAGCAGCCATATCTTTTTAACATGGGGGAAAAGGCGCCGCTTCCCTTAAGTGCCCAGCCTCGTTTTCAAACGCGAGACATACGGCGTATGGCCGCCACAGAGTTAGATCTATGATGGCCGCATACTTCATGAGGCGGGGAAACCGTTATGCTTGCGCTATCATTGTGCTCCATAGACCGTTTGCGCATGCGCCCATGGAGATCGGCGGGGTGGCTGAAGTTGCGAGGGGTGCATTTGGAGGATTTTTGCTCCCCGAATGCGTAGGCTGCCTACTACCCTCTGTGGAACTGCTTAAGGGAATCGAATCAACATTTGCATATTTCTCTTCCATGACATGTCTTCAGCCCTGGGGTTTATAGGGTGCGAACGAATCCACACACATATGCACGGAAGTAAAATGGAGTACAGATTTGTGGCTATATGTAGCGATAGAACATGTTCAGTACATCGACGATATTTCAATTTCCGGTCACGTAACTTCCGGTTTGACCACACTTTCTGTTCTTCACATGCACGTCATTGTTTTCTTTTGGACCGGTATTGCTATGTGCATGTTAATCCCACACGCGTAGACGTGGTCTATGCTTCGGCGTAGCAGCTTTCGAACACATTGTGCGGAAGTATAAATTGTGAACATCGCAACAAAGTTGAGTTACACAATATGTTATTCGTGCAAGCTACGCGTAAATGACAATGAACCTGCATGTCGTACGGGATGTGTATGCTGGCTTTTCCAAAGTGAGAATTGGTAATGTAAAACGCGTACACCAGCATGACTTCGCAAATGACGATGACGTAAAACATTCCTAGTCGTTATGCTGACTATTCGATGTACTGAAATTCCTTTTTATTAGTTCACCAAGAAAGCGTCATCACCAGAAGTCGCCCTTCCTCGTTCGCAGACAATGTCTCGTGCACCGCCGAAGGCGCCGTTGTCGTAGCAATTCGACTGCACTTAGTCGGGCTGACGCACCCGCCTCTTCTATAAGACAGGGCGAGCTTCTCTCCATCCTGGTGACGCGTCGTAGGTTGTTCTCCTGAAACAGAACAGTGCTTAAATTGTTGGAACCAGCTAAGATTAAGTTTTAAGAGATCAAGAATTATACTACCGATTGGGTTGAAAAGAAACCGAAAAACAGAGATCAAAGTCACTCCATGGTATATGGTTCCCCGGCCTCAAGCCGATGCACACGAAGATTGTATTCGTTTATACACACGTAATAGCCCTGTCACTAAACATCTATATCTCAGTTTCCTAGCTATTGCTAATATTGGCCTGCATCTCCTCTTTATTGTCACTGACTATACAGACGCGAACGTCTGTCGCCCTCGCGAATAATGCTGTCTTCCTCTATGTCTGGAGACTAGTGCTGGTTCGATATTCGATATATCGAAGTATCGCGATACTTGCGAAAGTTCGATACCGATATTTATTGCGATACTTGCGAAAGTTCGATACCGATATTTAGTGGTATCGCGATACTTCGATACTTTTGGTATCGAACGCCCACTGTTCGATACCTTCGATACCTACGATACCTACGATACCTACGATACCTTCGATACCTTCGATACCTACGATACCTTCGATACCTTCGATACCTTCGATACCTTCGATACCTTCGATACCTTCGATACCTTCGATACTTGACATCGAGTCCATTCGACGATGTCGATGCGAAGACGCAACATCGTTGTTGATGACGACGTTGTTTACGGGAGCTATCACTACAGCGCTTCGCAGCCTAAATTGACTTAGGCGTGTTTGTTTAAAAATAATATAACATAAAATGTGAATTGTTTTCTAAAACTTTATTGTAGAGTTGGTTTGTATAATAACTGTTTTCTGTGAGCGATCTTAGCCTAGGTCAGACTTCGCTTAGCCTCGTTATCCAAAACAACGATCGTACGTGACGCTCTCGCTTGGTGGCACTACCATGTCATCTTTCTCCCTACTTTACTTACGGTTACGCGTACAAAAACACACATCCAATAGCATTTTTATAGAGTGTTTATTGCACGCACTAGTATTTATGAAACTAGTTTAATAATAATATTGTTAATATAAATAATTATTCGAGCGCGATGCGGAGGCTTTGTTTATCCGGGTTCCGTTTGGTGGCGCTGTTTTGTTGTTTGGTGGCGCCACCATTTGCCGTACACGACGCCCACAACCAAGACGAACGACAACATGTCGAACGTTCATCGCTAATTTGGCACTTTTCCAACAAAGACTGTCTGCTATGCTACAAAAGGTCTCAAAGATAGTGGGGGAAATACATCGAATTTGACGAAACATGTCACCAATCAAGAAGCTATCAAAACGTGATGATAATCAACTTTCAGCGTACGGCATGTCGACGTCGTCGACGTTGTACTTGTGGACAACGTCGCATTGCCGTTGACTCGAGAACGTGTTCTTTCGAAATATTCGACAATGAACAAGCAGTGGACATCAAGTTACAGTCGAAGCGAATCGTCATCGATTGCCGAATCTACTAAGTAACTGCGGCCACAGCGTCAAGAAGTGACATATACGACGTGACTGATTAACGATGACGATTCGCTTACTGCATCTACTGCCACTGTGACACTGGCACTGGCCAAACAGGTTCACCACTGGCAGAGCCAGAGGTAGAGGAAGAAACTGACCTGTTCTTGAAAACAGTTGCAAAAACATAATGGGGCTTGTTATGTGTACTTGATAACGTGGTAATTTAAGTTTTATATTTAAAAAATATTGGTGTGAACTGGGAAGTACAATTGTAATTTAAATTAATATTTTTTCAATTATTAATTAGTGTTATTGTAATCATCTATACAGTTTTGATGCTAAATCACAATTATCTTTATGATAGAATTAATAATAAAAAAGTTATAACAGTGAGGGTTCAGCTGTGCTGGCAGTGACACTATTGTAAGTGATAGGTGCTTTTATATAATAATAACATATTATTTGTATGTTTCATTTGTTTCAGCTGTATTTGTTGATGGTCATTTTAGGAGACACATTGACTTGAAATTAAGCTGCTATATTAAAAGTGTATTTACAAACAGCTGGGGTGAAGTATTGTTATTAATTAAAAATAATTCAGTGCAATTAATTAATTAATTTGTCACTAGGTATTTTATTGCAGTTGTCTTTATTGTTTTAATATTATATTACAATTACCTTTTAGTTTTACAACAGTAATCAATTATATTGAAACTGTTGTTTGTGTACTTACATAAAATTGAAAATTGCATATTAATCATTGTTTGCATGACTATAAAATTGTCACCTATTTCCCTACAAGTGAAACATTTTGTGTTTCTGTGGCATTAGTCTAAGTGGATAGTAGTGTTTCTTTGAAGATCTCTACTGTACTGAATTACACTTATAAGGTAAATTTCGAGTATCGACTAAAAATTTAGTATCGATTGATATTGAAGAATTCTGATATCCAACCAGTAATATATCGATTGATATCGAACCAGCACTACTTCTGTTGCATACTGTGCTTCTACTGGGAACTGTGTTCTATGTGAAAATTTGACTTAATTACAACGTAAGTATCGAGTATCGAGTATCGAACAAAATTCAGGTATCGATCGGTATCGAACAAAACCTGGTATCGAACCAGCACTACTGGAGACCATCATACATTTTGTCGTTCAGGGGTGCCGCCTGGCCACGTGTGTCGCCTATGGTAATTCTGTAATGGACTGTGCTGCAGTAGGTGTTCACTGGTCATCGCAGGCCGTTTTCACGTGTAGTAGTAGCTTGTTCTATTATAGTCTTGATTACTGTGTCTACCTTCGTGTCTTTAATTTGTTTAGTAAGTAAAAATATTGGTAAGTGGTCAGAAATATCTGTATAAATAATTCCATGTGACTGATAATTTTTACCAAGTATATCATTGCTATATATATATATATATATATATATATATATATATATATATATATATATATTGTCTTACCGTAGCCGTAGTAGTCGTTATTCTAGTAGGTTTATTGATAAGGGGTATAAACGAATGTTGAAACATTGCATCTATGTAGTCTTGTGTTTCTGTGTGGCTACCATAATTGGTTAAATTGATGTTGAAATCGCCCATTATATAACACTGTTTATTTTCAACTTTAAGGTAATCTATTATATTCATAACATGCTTAGTGAATGTGGTACTATTTGTGCTAGGTGGCTGATAGACAATACCAACAATGATCTTCTTATTTTGTGTCATAGTCCTAGTGTTCAATTCAATAAACACACATTCCAGATATTCAGTAATGATACTCATTTCTGATAATACAGTATACTCAAACGAACTATGGACATATAATGACACACCCCCTCCTTTCTTAGAAGGCATGGTAACATGAATACTTGTATACTCCGGTATTTCATAATTATAAGTCAACATTATCGCTGTGTAACCAGGTTTCGCTTAAACCAATAATTGTGAATTTGTTATCAGTCAGCGATAAGAAATCACACAGTTTGCCAATATTCTTCGGTAATCTTCTAATGTTTAAATGCATGAGTGAGAATTCGTTCTCACTGAGATTATTTCTTTTTATAATTTCATTAATGTCATCCTCAAGATAATATCTAGTATTTGAAAAGTTAAATAAATTACAGTCTGGGTCTATGTTCCGCATCGCAGCATTACATGACGAATGTATGGATGGGCGGGTGGACGGACGGACGGACGGACGGGCGGGGAATGGATGGTTGGGTGGATGGGTGGATGGATGAACAGATGCGTAGGTAATTGGGTGGATGTGTGGTGAATGGATGGAATAATGCGTGAGTGAATGGATGATGTATTGTCCCAGACCATTAAGCTAACCATCAAATTCTGCCCCTTAATCATAACTTGTAAAGAGATGATCAATATGTCATGCGGCTACCTCTACCACTTTATGAAGATTATGTTATGCAACACTTCAATCAATCAATCAATCAGTTAATCAACCAACAAACAACCAACCAACTAATTAATCAACCAATCAGTCAACCAACCAACCGAACAATCAACCAACCAAACAAACTAATCAATCAATCGATCAAACAGCCAGTCAACCAATCAGTCAGTCAATCGATCAATCAGCCAGCAGGTCAAACAATCAATCGATCAATCAATCAACCAACCAACGATCTAGTAATTCATTCAATTAATCACATTCCTCAACTTGACGAGAAGAAAATACCCCTCACTAGCTTCTACTGCAAAAAAAACTACTAGATTTTCTAAAGGACAGGCTGATTGACTGTCTGGCAGGAAGGGCGGGCGGGCGGGCGGGCGGGCGGGCGGGCTGACGCAAACATTAAATAAGTTGTAAATGCATAGCTGAACGTATCACTTATATGTTTGTGTAACTTCTTGCAAATGTTCTCTATTGACGTTGTTTGTTTGATTATCTAATTGTTTAACGGGTTCCAAACTCGTGTGTGCCATAATTACTGTTCTACATCGAACGTCGAAAGTTGGAATTTGGAGAGAGAAAGGTAAATAAAGAATTAATGCTAAGCTGAATTTATATGTTACATGTTCGTGTAACTTCTTGCAAATATTCTCCGTTATCCACTTGTTCGTTTGACTTTCCGATTGTTTATCTGACTCCGTAAACCTATTCGGTGTACTGTTCCGTATGGAACGTCGAAACTAAACTGACACAAACGTTAATTTACGTCAAACCAGTGATCAGTGTGACAAACAAGTCCGATAAGCATGTCTCAGGGTACGTTAATTTAAGCCATATCTTTCTATGAAAGTATAGTTTATTTTGAAAGTGTCGATATGTTTTTGTGTGAAAAAAGACGATGTTCGCCCAGCATTTCTGGCAGTATCAAACCGAATAACAGTCACATGATTTTCCAGAATCAAGTTATAAGCTTGTTAGCGAAAAATAATGTTGCGTGAACATAAAATGCCGTGACATTATATGACGCGGCATTCAACTTGTTGCCACAGTTTGCATAAACGATTCGTCTTGCGTGCATCTGGATGGTACGGGACAGTTCACGACAGTTCAGATGGTAGTCACTAGAGTCGAGAATCACAATGGAGGGGGGGCGGTTCTACCATGCACTCGGTTCCACAGACACCCGTGGGAGTGCGCGTGTGCAACAATGTGCATATATTAATAAATATATGCAACAATGTTTGGAAAATATGCTAAAACTTCTGTTACATAACGTCTCATGCAATAATGAGGTTTACAGTAAACACCAATTCCCGCCGCCTAATTGAATCAACTCGTACTCGCATATTTTTCGATGAAGTGTCGCCATCTACCTGCATCAAGCAACATCGGCTGGATTATGTCCGAACTGTGACTTGCACCAAACGTTTCCTCTTCGGCTAGTGCTAGACGTTTGTCACTCGTTTGTGCACATGTTATGTACATGTATGTCTGAGCACAGTGAAATGATTAGAAGCGAGTGGAAACTGAACGTGTTTGAAGTTATGACTTAAGTCTTTTGGCTTAAGCCAAAAGACTGAGTCAATGCCAATGCAATGGCAATGGCAATGCCATTGCCAATGGCCATGGCATGCACGGCCACGGCTACGAACCCTCGCTACTTCACATATTTCCATATAAATGTATCATTGTTTCGATGTAAACGTGAACATTGCTCGTCGGTCCCCGTTTGTCCCTATACTCACCCACACGCGCATGGGAAAATCCCGTTAGAAATCAATGTCGCTACAATTGCTGCTCCCCAACGAGGAGAGGATTCCCATAGCTATTTTTAGAACGTCACCATGATGCCCTCTGCTGGTTTCTGGTAACAACAAACAGTCAGTCGCAAAGCAGAGATCAGCCGTAATATATTCACAACGGTATGTATGCATGTTAATACGATCATTACGGTAGTAGGTTTAGGGTTAACCGATCACTTCAGTGCTTATTGGGTCATGGCATAAATTATGTGAACAATCGTTGAAATGATTGTGTTCAACTCGGCCAACACCCACGGCCACACTGATGTCTGATCTCTCCTTTTCTGATGCGATGCCGATGACATACTGTCAGTGATACATTACATGCCTAATCACATTAGTAGACCTACTATTGAATTATTAATACAGCCTATGATATACTGTTATAGAGGCAGTCTTTGTGGCGTTGTGTAGCAAATGGATTCGAATTTGTTATATGCAGAACGTTTCTACACAGAGGATTACAGTGTCCGGATATTGAATTGATGCCCACACCGACCATTCTCATTAGAGTTAGACAAGCCACAAGGCAAGGGGCTTAACTTCGGTTGGCTTGATTCCGTTTTGCAGTTATAAATGTGAGAACCAGATATCTTCAAAGGTACTCCCAGGTTAGTACACCATTCTCTCAGTGCTGATAGTGATGTATACGTAGAGTATTTTGTAGATGCACGCTACTTTCCAACAACAGCAGACGCTATTTGGACACTATCATAATAATTATGAAGCCCTAATAATCATTAGGGTGCAACACAGTTGAGTTTGCAGTATTTATTTATATTTATTCTCGTATATATTATGAACATTATGTTAAACTGTGGATCGAATGTATCCTCAATTGCCAGTGTTACCACAATAACATGACCTCCCCATCAACTGCACTAAGAGTTGGATACCAGCTGTAATATCTCTATATTGTGGCATTTTTCTTTTAATTATGCATCTTTCAGGAGCAAGTTCAGAGCGTAACTTCAACACAACCAGGGAACAGGCATGAACATTACCTGGCTCCATGTCGGCCAAGTACAAGCCTCTCCCCACAAGTGATCCAGACGGCACAGAGATGAACTTTGAGTCGATCCACCTGTATGACTCAATTCAAGAGTACAGCAGCAAAAGTGTAGACGCGAAGTACTCGTCCATCTTCAGCTATGGCAGCCCACTGACAGTCACCCGAACTGGGGGGACACATGGTAGGATACCATTACATGTATACTCTGTTGAAAGTTGCATTTCTTAGCCAGTTCATCTAGTCTGTCACGTATCATGTTTGTTGATGAAAATATGTAGATATATCTCAGAATCTATCCTTTCAAGGCCTTCAGGGTTCCTTCTTCAGTGTCAGTCTGTCAGAGTGAACTATTCTCTGTTGTCACGAGACAGTATACAATGCTGCAAAGGTCTTAGTTGTAAAATAAAAAATGGTCGTAAAATATTGTATTTGTAATGTATTCGCTGAAGTTAATATATCCATAGTTTATGATATACACAAAAAAAATCACTGGTGGATCAGTGAATGATGATCATTATTGATGAAGATGACTTGTGTTTCAGACGTGAGCCACACTTCATTCATCAGTCGCTTGTGTGAAACTCTTGTCATCTTTGTTGCCTACTGCATATTCGTGCTTACTTTTCCTCTGTCGGGCTGGTTCAGCATCAAGGTTTGTCTTATCTCTCATCACGTACAATGCAGTTAAAATTTTCAGTAATTGATATTAAACTTTAAGATTAGCACATTTTATGATTCTGCCTAAAATAATGGACCATTGAGTGTTCTGATAATTGGATTGCATGCCTTTGGCATTAGTAGATTTACCTTTGTAATAGTTTCAATAGTTCAGCTCCGTTGTACAAGTGTGATGTAAATAGAACAGTCAACTAGGCAACAGTATATCATAAGTCGAAGCAATGCTTCCGATGTTATGCCGCATGTCAAGGGTTAATATTTTAAATTAATGGGATTAAACCATGGAACGAACATCCATGTGAGGCACAATCCATACAACAAAAATATTAATTACAAAAGAAACGTAAGAATATTTAATGAGTCAGATGAAAGTGAAAGAAGGAAGTGAATTTGTATTTTAGTGGTTTTATTTATCCTTTTATTGTGGCCAGTTTTTACATGTTCTTGTGATTTGCATGTATTTATTTATTTTGTGTTATTTATATTTTTATAGGTCCACTATGGAAATTAGATGATCACATATGCAATATTTTGTGCTTCTGTTATATGACATACATGATTGTCAATAAAATATCACTGCTACTGCTGTAAGTCATTAGCATTGGTTTTTGTATATGGTGGAAATACTTCTTTTTTGTGAACTAATATTGGTACTAATTTTGGTAAGTGGTTTTGATGTGTTCTATAATTTTTATTAGTAACTATTAGACTAAAATGCTGCTGTTCAGATTTTTCTAGAAAACATTGTCTGAGTCTATGTCTCTTTGATATTTGGCATACATGTTCTGTTTTGCAGACATTACAAGGCCATGAAAGAATGGTTGTGTTTCGACTTGGAAGACTCTTGCCAGCCAAAGGTCCAGGTATGTCCTTGCAACACATGTTATCGCATCATTTATCATATTTTATTATCTATCTTAAGCAAATTTTATTTAATATAATATGTATATTATATATGTATATATATGTATGTGTATATATATAATATATATATAATATATGTATATATAATATATATATATAGTATATTATATATATATGTATATATATATACATATATATGTATATATAATATATATATATATATATATATTATATATATGTATATATATTTATATATATATATATATATGTATATATATTTATATATATATATATATATAATATAATATAAAACAGTAAACTAATTGTCATTAATCTACTGATGTTTTATTGCTGTTATTTCAAAAAATGTGTTTGCATAATTTATGTATCACTTTAATACCAGTATTATTACCAGTATGCAATTATTTATAGATATGGTACTACGTTAAAACATGTGTGATGTTTTGATTACTCTGTCACAGCAACACAAGTGTCTTTCCACTGGGTCATTCATTCTGTGTTGGATGACAAAATGGCTTGGAAAGTTGGAATTTGGAGAGAGAAAATTATGTATAAAAATATGCATCAAAACTAGCTTATCCAACTGAACCTGTATGACCCCACAGGTAGTTACACAAACTTTCAAGGATTTTTTACTATCATCAATTGTGTGTTCACCGTGAAGATTCCACTTCCCGTGTTGTCTTATCCTGCAGGAATGATTCTGGTGTTGCCAGTAATTGACCGCGCCACCAAAGTTGACCTACGCACCAAAGCCTTCAGCGTGCCACCACAGAAAGTAAATATTTTCACCTCTACTTTTATAAGGAGAGTGTTTGCTCCAAGCTTTTAATTTTGCATTTAGCGTTATGTTGTTATGACTATATACATATGTTGATGCCTGCCATATTGTGTTTTTTAAGCTCATAACAATGTTTACAATTTGGGATTTTACACCGCATAACGTGTGTAAACACTACAGTAATGCTGATGTTAGCCAGGTTAGTGGCAACACTAAGATTTGGTGGCTGAAGAAAGAAATAGTCAGTTTTTCCATGTTTGCTATGGATAAGACTATAAACATGAATGTATATATAGTACTACATACACTCCTTATGTGCACACATACAGACATTCACATAAACACGCATGCACACAGCCACACACACACGCACACACACCACACACATACGCACGCACGCACGCACAAACACTACTACCACTACATAGCAACCAGTAACATGTCACAACTGCATGTGCACACACACACATACATACACACAGTCACAAACACACACCACCACTACTACAATTTAACAACCAGTAACATATTATAAGTGCATACACAAACACACATACATACACATGCCACCACCACCACCACCACCACCACACTCACCGCAAGAATCACATTTAAACACACATCACCACAAAACTGTGCATAACTTCGCACACCTGCATGCACGAATGCTCACATACACACAGCACATATACCCACAACAGGCACCACTGTCCTTACACAGACCACACTGTTCCCGTGTCTGCAGTTGCTGACCACAGATGGGGCCATTGTGGAGTTGGGGGCAGACGTCTACTACAACGTCCAGGATGTCATTCTGTCAGTCAGCAATGTCCAGGACCTCAACCACTCCACTCGCATCATCTCCCAGACTCTCCTGCAGAAACAACTCAGCAAGTACGACCTGGATGAGCTGGAGACGAAGAAGGGCAACATCTGTGAACTTCTTCAGGTCAGTGCCCCCGGTGACCAGCCAGGACCAGGGTTGGGTCGAAATACACATTTTGGGATCAAATACAACTCAGCGAAATAAAATTCAAATACAAATATGATGCTTGACCAGATTTCATACAAATACATTTTACCAGTTCAAATGCAATTGTTTATTCAATTGCGGTTCAAATACATGGCCCCTGTTTAAATCATAGTTCAAGTAGTGGGCGGATTTTTTTTCACTGAATGTTTTATTCAAGGTGCTCAGATTAAACCCATCATCCAACTTTAAAATTATGGAATATCTTTTTGGAAGAAGACAGCCATAAAAGATTGCAAAGAAAAAATGTATTTGTATTTAATCATATTTGCAAATACTTTCAAATAGAGACCAAATAACAAACACGTGCACTTTTATGATTTCCAGTTCAAATACATATACAACAAATTTCAAATACATATTTGGACCCAACACTGGCCAGCACACATCAGCTTTGATTTCAAAATGTTTATTGACATAATATAAAATATAACAATGCCACCTCTGATTAGTTTTAGTTTCTCTAGTTCAATTTCCATACAACAATGATTTAGCTGTGCGTATTCATATGTTTTATTTGTACATTCATTATATTGTTTCTTATAAGGTCTTGAACTAACTACTGAACAGAGTTTGTACTTCAGGTTTTAGTGTCTAAATAAAGTGTAGTATTATTACAGTTCAGAAGTCACCCAGGCACACCAAGTTTTGTTGTGTTTTACTGTTGAAGATGTACCCAGGTTTCAGTTTTGTGTTTTAGAATGATATCAACCAAATGGCACTGACATGGGGAATCAAAGTTGAGCGAATCGAACTGTAAGTGGATTTATAAATTTAACATTAAATTTATAAAGAACAATTGTGCTTATACACAGTTCTTCTGGTATAAAACAGTCTTGTATTCTGTAACCAGTCATCAAGGACCATTGTGATCAGGCACAAGTTACAAAAACAACTTACAAAATGTTTTTTTTATTATGCAATATCCAGTCCTCAAGGCTGCTCAGAGCACTTTTGATTTTAGTCTGTGGCAGACCTGTTCATTTGGACTTCACTGAGAATAATTCAGCTACGTTGCAATTGATGCACAAAGACTGTCCATACACAGATATCTGTAAACAGGTACCGAGGTACTCATTGATACAGCTGAGTGAACATGAGCAAGTGAACGTGAACAAACGTGTCCATAGTCAGACAGGACAACACAGTGTTTAAACCTGGGTGTCCTGGGTTCAGAATCCCGTACTCTAGCCTGTGTCCACTGTATTCCACATGTGAGCAGATACCTGTCTGACATTCAAGTACATTGTGAAGTGACAACCAACTGGTCAGAATGTATCCCGTGCCATGCTCTCCGGTCACATCCATATCGCTTTCATCCTACAGTTCACCCCTCAAGGTACTGCAGCCTCCAAACCCAGACTTCAGTCAAAACGGAAACCCAATCAAGATGATCAGCTCGATTCTCTTTCCCTCGGGCACGAAGGAGATCCCTATCCAGTCAGCTATGGAGCAGATGGGACAGTTCCTGAGTGGCGGAGAAGACAAGCGCCCGGCTGGTAAGAGCATGACTACTTGTTCTTCTTCATGTACTGTGCAAGTACAATGTATTCCCAAACCACATGTTGTGTGATTTTTTCAGTTCTCCCTTCCCATCTTATTGTGTCTCCCTTTTTGCAGTTGTCCCATCTCAGCTTTAGCCTTCCCATTGTACCAAGTCTGTTGTTTTTTCTGCCTCTTGTATTTCTGTATCCATCCTTCCCTGAAGGGATTCTTTTCAAATGTTAAACTCTGCAATGTACACAATTTTTTATGAATCCTGTTAACAATTATTTCATGATTCTGTGCCAATCCCTACTCATACCAACACCTTAGTAGAGATATGATTGAGTTGTAGAAGATACTAACATGAAAAATATTTCTGCTGTTGCATCAAATTTGTTTACATGGAAAAACGATTCACAAATGAGAGGGTACCACATAAACATATTTAAAGATAGGTGCCGATTAAACATTAGATAAGTCATTTTTACACGTACGGAACAGTTTCCCACAGCCTATGGTTGGTGCTCCATCCTCAAGTCATTTGAGGCAAAATAAATAAGTTATGGGAAACCACCCTGCCTATAGGTATAAAAACCGATTACACTGTGCCACCCCTGTCATGGTTTGTGTCAAACTCTGACGCATGCACAGTTGCACACAACCCTAACATATGTCAAAAGAGAGAGCTGGCACAAGAGTCAAACCAGAAGGAGACCTGTAAGAACCTGTGTAATAATTATGAGAAATCAAGTACAGGTGAGTGACTGTACTAATTATATAGTTCACCTGTGTTCAGGACCTGTCAAACAAGATGTGACGTCTGCAGAAGACCTGCTCAACACGATGAAGCCACTTCTAAATCACTCGCTGGTGGAGCAGTTTGACTGCGTCTATTGTTTCCGCATCACGGACAGTGCGGATACAGAACCTGACGTGTACTTCCTTGATCTCAAGCACGGTTAGTGTCTCGTGTCACCTAAACACATGTCAGATGACGAGAGAGCTACGTTTATTCTATGTTAACATCTTAGTATTCCAGTAATTCGTTGGCCTTTAATTTATTTATAAGTATTACAATTGCAATGCACAGCTTTTCGTTTAGATGACTATATTGGTGTTTTAGTATTTTAAGTTAATGTTCATGCTATGTAATGTATGATGATGTAGTGCCACGAACAATTGTGGATCTGACACTGTAACAAATTAAATATTTAATTATTGTAATTATATTAGTTATATTACATCATGCATCATCTATACAATTTTCAGACTTTCACAGGTTCATTTGCTACCATCAATGATTTTTGTAATTTCACCAAACTACTACACTTCCTATGAACAATCAAAATTGTTCAACCACCCATGCTGTATAAATGATCTCCATTTGAAATAAGATTGCTGGTCAGTGTACGTTACATGGCAGTTGTAGGAATTATTCATTGTGAATTATAGGTTATTTCAAAATGTAAGGGAAGAAATTAATTGATTGCTTGATGTCGATTTGAGAATGAAACTGTTGTTTCACACAAAGGTTAGACATGTGTCATCTACTGTGCTTGGGTCCATCCGTCTGTGTATCATCCATTTCCCACCAACTGTTACAATTCCAGTTTTCGGTTGCAGGTGAGGGACAGGTGGGAAGGGGCAGTCCACCCATGGGACAGCCCGATGTGACCTTGACGATGTGTGTGGAGGACATGCGAGGCATGCTTCAAGGTGACCTCAGTATGTTCGGTGCCTACATGGGAGGGCGCCTGGAGGTGGATGGGGACCTAAGTGCAGCCAACAAACTCGGCAACCTGGCAGAAACGGTCCGTGCTCGTCTGCAGAATGTCTGAAATGACGGCACATCTTTTCATAATTTATTTATATAAACAGAAGTTGTATATAGAGGCAGATTGATGTGTGTGTTGTATATGGAGTCATGTGTGTTGTTTACTTTCTGTAAATGTGTAGACCAAACCACGGCTTTGGCTTATCAAGAGTCCTGCATTTTTATGTATGTGAAGCGTGACGATTTGAGGTATTAAATGTTTTTCTTTTACATATTCGCATTGCTAGTACATACACAATTAAATCTGTCCAATGCATATTTTGTCCTCCATGGGAATCTTTACTCTCTGATATGTATCTATTGTGTCTGCAATAACAATGTACTTTGTGTACAAATAGTTCTTGTGTCATTATCTTAGAGACATTCCTCTTTATCTCACTCTCTGTAGAGTTGTTAAAGTGTCTTTAGGTGCTTTTGTTTCATCAACAACTTATATTTTGGAATGACGTTGCTGAATATGCATATAAGTTATGATCATAAATCCAAGTATTAGGATGTTGTACAGGTGTACTTTACTACAAATATTTGTCAGATGTTTACATAATACTAAGTAGGCATGCCACATATAAAAACAGTTGGAATTTGTAATAGAAATAACTGTGAAATAACACTGTTATGAGTCAGTGTTAGTGTGGTGTAGTGACTGTAGTCAGTTGTTTACTTATCCTATTCTTACTGTTTGTCAAATAACATGCTGCACAATTTTGCAGTATGGAAACAAATTGTTATCCATTTCTTTATCTAGCCTGTACCTGGTGTGTCTGTAATTACTTATGCTGTAGTGACTGGTACAACTATATACTTTGCCACTCTAATGTAACAAGTCTAGCTATGCACAGTAACAGAGTGATTCTTCTTCTTCTATTAATCAGCCAACATCAATGTTTTGATGATTATGCTGATTTGTGGAGATTGAGAGAATCAATGTGCAGAGATAGCATTTGTCATACTTGTAGATAGAAACATTCTACATTATTTGTAGTTTTAGCATTCTAGTCGCTTACTGCCAGATTTTCACTGCATTTGTTTACATAGTACAAAAGATCACTATTAAAAAGCAACAAAAAAAACCATGAGAATTGATAGTGTTTTATTTACAGGAAATGGCAGTTTTACAGATGTAATAGTTAATAAATCTATATAATCTATATATCAGCAGATTATTTGCATGAAAAATACACAGAATAGTGTTAATAATACTGTAAAATGTTAGTGCTATATTTCTTGAAAGTAAAATTTAATTGTTTAAAGTGTGTGTAATCTTTGTGTCAAATTATCATCACTATACCACATTTTGTACTGATATGCAGAGAAATCGTATTCTTGGCCAGCCTGAAGTCAATTCTGGTACAGAAATATATCTTGTATCTGAAGGACTAATTATTGTAATACCATCTACATCTGACGTCACCTCAATTACAACTTTGTCATTTTCCATGCCTCTAAATACGATAGAACATGATAATACACTATTTGGAAGAAATAAAAAAGTAAATAAAACACTGCATTAACATTGATTGACCAAAGACTAGCAATCTGCTCTTTGTTTTCATCTGCATGATCTTATTGGTATATGGTTAACAGTCAGTTACAAAAACAAACATTGTGATTTTAAACCACAAGCGCCATATATGGCATGCGAAAGAGAAATCCACTGGTTTACAGAGACCAATGATGCTTTACCTACACGTAACTCACCCAAATCAGATATTTGTATATATTATTTTTAAACAATGCTGCTACCGTTAATATAATGATCAGATAATTTTGCTGTTTCATATTTAATACATCCTTAATACAATATGCGGCTAGGGAGATTTACCTGTAAACCTCCAGGTTTGTACTAGATCTGTAACAACTAACAACACTGACCACTCCTCACTGCAGTCCCCCAAATAGTGGAAGAAATGACGACTTAAAATAGTAACATTAAAATATTTCCCACACATGACGATTAAAAAGAAGATTATCTTAACAAAAAAGCCATATCTGCCTAACTACTCAGTACACAGCAGACGTTAGAAATAGCAGCGGTCATCACAGTGTTCACAGTGTCTTGGCTGACGTTTTGTGCGAATGCCGCCATAAATCACCGACTGCCTTTGCTTCAGCCACGATCACAGCCTTGGCAAGCCACTGGCACTAGCAACATGCCTCAGTGCCGAATTTGCGTTTCCTCACCATAGCAGCTGTCTCATTTAGTCGTCGATCTTGACAAAGACTTTTGGTCGTGAGAAGATTTTGATCGCCTCTGCCACCTCTGACAGTTTCTTCTCCATGTCCTCCTTGCGAGTGCGAATGCGCAGCGTGTCTGTGCGCACAGGCATCGACTGCAGCTGTTGTAGCAGCTGCTGCTCAGCTGAAACAGACACAGCACTTGTGTTCAGCGACATGGAATAAGAACAACATTTATTCATCCCATTATACAATCTTACTTGTAATACAGTTATAACTGACAAATTGTTAAAGAACAAACAATACACAAAGTGAGTCAAACAAAATGTTTCGAGTACACTGTGTAATAAAGATAAGTTTTGACATGGCGCAGTATCCAGGCATTAGGCCTGTACAAAGCTTGTAGCAAAAGTAAAGGGATTCGGGTTGCATTGTTTAGCAAGATGACACTCTCCTGTAGTTTATTGTTTAACAAGATGACACTTTCCTGCAGTTACTTATGTTTTAGCAGGATGACACTCTCCTGTAGTTTATTGTTTAGCAAGATGACACTATCCTGTAGTTTATTGTTTAACAAGATGACACTTTCCTGCAGTTACTTATGTTTTAGCAGGATGACACTCTCCTGTACTTTATTGTTTAGTAACATGACACTCTCCTGTAGTTTATGTTTATTGTTAAACAAGATGACACTTTCATGCAGTTACTTATGTTTTAGCAAGATGACACTATCCTGTTGTTCATTGTTTAGCAAGATGACACTATCCTGTTGTTCATTGTTTAGCAAGATGACACTATCCTGTTGTTCATTGTTTAGCAAGATGACACTCTCCTGTTGTTCATTGTTTAGCAAGTAGTTTCTTATGTTTGAGTGAGATGACACTCTCCTGTAGTTTCTGACGGATTAGCAGGTTGAGACTCAGTGTCCTGGAGTTTGGTATGGTTTAACACAATGACAGTCTCCTATAGTATCTTGTGGTTTAGCATGATGACACTTACTCTCCTGCAGTTTCTTCAGTGTTGCCTTCCGCTCCTCGTCTGGCATCTTTTTGTGTCCCTCGGGAAGATCGGGATCTGGTTCGTTAGCCTTGCGTTCCTCCTCCTCCCTCTTCCACTGCTTCTGTCGGTTCAGAAGGCTGAAAAATCAATGGTAAATTTCCTAGACATGGTCGGACGGCCTCTTGATAAGGTGCATACAATCTAACACATTCCTTGTTGTATGCTATGGAACCTGACTAAGATGGTGAAATAAGTTGTTGAAATGTGATTTGTAGGAATCACTGCCACATCAGCCGAACATATTATAATATATGGTGGGTTGGTTTGGTAATAAATCATTACTGTGACACCACCTATGATGCAGAACATACACTAATACACATCAACGTTACCGACTGTGAATATCAGAACCGGGAGCACGGTGGGTGACGTATCAGTGACACAGTTACAAGTCTGTAGCTGTTTGCTGTGGTTTTGGAACCCATTTGGGAAACACTACTTTCTTGGACTTACGAGACCACCGAAATTAATTTTGTTCTCCGTGTGACCCAACTGTATTTCTTCACACAACAGGACACCCTCCTCTCCTCTACTCACTATTTTGGTACGACTCCTTTCTTGTAGTGGTCTTGTTCTTCCTCTCGATGTTTCTTCAGGTCGTCCAGAGCGGTCAGACTCGGACTGCGCTTGAGCTGAGAATGCTTGGCCGACTTGCCGTTGATTTGTAGGTAGTTCATGTTGTGTCTGACCAGTCGCAACTGTCACGACAGATACAGATGACATCACAACACAGAAAGAGAAAACTCTAAACAACTGCGTGTCAAGTTTAAAGTTTCAGGTTAAACAAGATATCAACATGAAAAGGAGGTAAATTACAAAGCAAATCAGGATGAGTTTTGGTGGGATACACGATTAAAACATCACAAAGTGAGTTTTAACTTTCTAGGTTAGATACTGTCACCATATCCATGGCAAATGTGTAACACACACACACATATAATGACAATAGGCATGAGAAACATTTCAGAGACATTTCTGCATTCTCACCTCTCGTGCCGTGGCTGACCTGGGAGCCACCTCCTCCTTCAGGGATGGGGAGGCTGACCGGGCTGATGCAGCACTCCCAGGCCGGACAGCTCCTGCTGATGCCGGCCGTGTCCGGGGCTCTGGGTTCCACCCCGTGCGGGAATGTGCCCGGAGATAGTGGGCTGAGTGGGGCCGAGGGGCGCAGGGCGACTCTTGCTACAAACACGGACAGTGCAACGTTAGTGCTAGTGCAACATTAGTGTTAGTGCATCATTAGTGCTAGTGCATCGTTAGTGTCAGTGCATGGAGAGTGCTAAGAAGAACAAAAACAGCAGCTACTGTTTGAGTGACAACACTATTTTATAGTTTAGTTGTACTTAATAATAAAAAATATATTTTCTCAAACAGAAAATAAATTGTAGCACAACTAATGGCTTCTTCACTGCTCATCTGCCAGAGTGATTTTATTATAACCAGATTCTGCACTGCCCAGTGCCCACACCAACTGAACAAACAGAGAACACAACACACAGGGACAGAATACTAAAGGAGAAACGACACTAACATGACTACCCTATTTCAAGGCCGCCCATCACAAGTCATGTCCCATGGTCCCACTTACCTGGAAGTCAAACACCCGAGGTGGCACATTCTCAAACTTGGATGACTTCCACAATGCCTTCACTGGCTGCTCCCTTGGCCGATTCTGCTCCCTGCGTTTGTTCTCTCGCTGGATCTGTCGCATCCGACGGATGTTCTCATTCAGATGGTTCTTGGGCTCAGTCCCTGAAAGTGAAACATCAGCAAGTCACTGACCGTACGTATAACTCTGGTCCTAAAATAACAGCAAGTCACTGACAGTACGTATAACTCTGGTCCTAAAACAACAGCAAGTCACTGACCATACGTATAACTTTGGTCCTAAAACAACAGCAAGTCACTGACTGTACGTATAACTCTGGTCCTAAAACAACAGCAAGTCACTGACCGTACGTATAACTCTGGTCCTAAAACAACAGCAAGTCACTGACCGTACGTATAACTCTGGTCCTAAAACAACAGCAAGTTACAGACCATACGTATAACTCTGGTCCTAAAACAACAGCAAGTTACAGACCATGTATGATATCACTTGGTTTTACTCACCAACCAGTGGGTGTTGAATGGGTAGTGAATGTTATTCACAAGCAAGCTAATTTAAACATGATCATATTTGCCGTGCTACAGAAGCGACCTGGCCACACAGAGGTCAGTGAGAACTGCCGGATCAGCAAGCATCATCATAATGTTGATGTTGTAACCATTTATTTTGCAACACTGCATTCCGTGTTGCAATGCAAAACTGCTTTGAACACTGAAAAATATAAGACAGCATTCTTATATTCTGGCAGCACATCCATTAAAACATCTCCCTCTCCTTGATGTCATCACACACTGTTGAAACCTTATCAATGCATCTACTTACGTGTGCGACGGAACCCTGTAGGCACCCTGTGGCCCTCCACCTGCAGCAGGAATCCCACTGTGCCCTGGGCCTTGGTGGCAATGTCCCTGGCTTCCGGGCGCACGCGAGGCACGGGCATGTCAATGTAGCTGCCAATGTCATTCTTGTCGTAGTGGGGGTGGGCAGGGATTGGACCATTCAGCATCGACACCATCTCTGCTTATGATACTGCTCTGGTTGAGTTACGCTGACACGCTGCATCAGACAAGTGGTTGTAGTCCTTTAAACCTCCATCCTCAATCACTGTGTTCATCGATGTTTAAATTGAGCGTGTGAATGCTCCTCAGCTTTTAGTAAGTGGCACATACTTGGTCAATATTTTGATCAATAGATCGAGTAATGCACAAAATGTAGCTTTACAGCCTAGAACTAGACCCCATTTTCCTAGTGTATCATTATAAGGGTCTGAATTTGGCAGGGAACTTCTGGCACCTAGATTCACTGCAACATTTATATTATCTCAAATTCAAAATTGAGCCTCCTTGATTAGTACAAACTATCCAATACAACAAGATTAAAGCATTCCTACGATCTGCCAATTCTGGCAGTTATAAAACAGATGAAAGCAAACGGGTCCAGATACCAAACAAGTGCCTTGAAAAATGGACTTGGTACCAGTTTATGAGTTATGTTTTTAAGGGTCCCGGATGGTTCAGCCCACCATGATGGACGATTTGGCCCAGGATGATTCACCTGTGTCGGCTATTTCGGTCCATTGCATGCAAGCAGCTGAAATCTAGGGATGGACGATTTGGCCCACCCTTTGTACGGGAAGCCACATACACCTAGAGTGCTCAAAACATGGTTGTTTGTGTCTTGTTCTTTAACGTATAATGTATTAACAAATTTATGTAATAAATGTAATGAAAGTAATCATTTGCATATCCATGGTTGTTTATATCCCTGCTTATGGGCATTACCATGTCTGTATGTATTATATATATATATATATATATATATATATATATATATATGTATATATATATATATATATATATATATATATATATGTATATATATATATACATACTGTACCTTCATATATTTATACTGAATATAATATATATTATGTATATAAATATTGTATGTCTCTATTTACAAACACATATTTATGTAGTATTTCAGACAGTGTGTATATATATATAATTATATTTATACATAATTACATATAAATTTTACAAATGTATGTACTAAATGTGCACCCGTTATAGTATAATGAATTAATTCCTCTGTGTGGATGTTTATAGGCATTACCACATTTGTATCGTTTGCGATGAGTTCCCTTTGAGATAACACCCTTACAGTGTGTATTGATTTGTTGTTTGATTGCAGTAGCACTAAATGCATTCTAATAAAGAGCGACTTGCACTGATCTAATTGAAGATGTTGAGCACATTGTTTGTGCTCAAAGCCTTGGTGTAGTGGATTGACTGCATCTCTTTTGAACTCATGCAATGGGTGACAAAACGTTGTAGAAGGTGTTATACTACATGTCCATCTGTGTAGTGTCATGAGCACCCTTACAGTATTGTACTGATAAAAGGATATATATATATATATATATATATATATACATGCCAAAAAAGGGTTCCTATCGCAAAGAATACACAAGTCGAAGATATATATATATACATAATATATAAACAGATTACAAACAATTTTTTTTGAATACGAATCAGTAATTATTATCTACTAAAATAATAATATATTATATATAATGCACAATTAAAGTATATCCAAAAAAGGTTCCCATCGCAAAGAATACGCAAGTCAAAGCAGGGCGGATAAATATTATAACACACTGATATTATATACAAAAGATCGTTACACAGCAAAAGCAAGATTGATAAATTTCCGAATAATACTGAATAATTTTAATAACTTTAGCACCTCTACATTTTATGATGATCTTCGATTAATGTGTTATAATAATATATTTCACATGAGAAAAATTGTCAGATTACAGGTTGCTTCACAGGCAGGACGGACGATTCGATCCATGTAGCTCGCCGCTCGTCGTAGATACGGTTGATTTGGCCCATGTGAGCGCAAGCAGGCTGAACTTCAACGACTGCAGAAATGGACGATTAATGGGCCGAATCTGTTTTGGGTTGAATCATCCGACTCCCGTTTTTTAAATTAAATACAATCCGTTTTGTCTTTTGGCACCAACAAAGCCCCAAAGTTTTTGTGTGTTGCTTTTAGGTTTTGGACCGGCTGACCCACATTGTTTTTTGCCTAAATTCTAACCCTGTTTACATTCGCAAAAGTGAGTTGAGCCCGGATTATAATGGTAAACCATTCTAATGACGTATCCTAATGGTGATAATGGTGTCTGGTCTGCTGATCATCAAACCATGGCTAATTAAAAAATCAATTTGAAATGTTTGGAGTTTTACTGATTTTGCGGAATCAAACTGAACGGTAGTGACTTACGTGATTTAAATGAATTACTTGCTACCACATTATGGACATTGTAACACCGTCTGTGCGTGGCTTGCTTCACTGCTGAAGATAGGCACCACCCTCTGTTTTGACATACATCACACAATTTTTGTACAAGAAACCCGACGTGCTTCGACAAATATTTTTCAAAATGGTGGAAATGTTTTGTCACGTGACGAACCGTTGCCAGACGTTACCCTAATCTGCAACCTGTGTCAAGATTTCTAATAATTATATTTAAGATGGACACGTTTGCGAAATCCACAGAGTAGCGTTAATTTGACAAATATATTATTAAACAGACTTAGAGAATGTTAAAAAGTTCCAAAATTATATTAAGTGCGGTACGTGTCATTCTGCAGTTTAGTGTTATCATATCATGGCGTCACGAGAACCGCGTTGTCATAACAACAAATGGAAGCCATTATTTAGACAGATGTCAGATAAAGCTAAAATGGTATACAGCTGAATTTACGGCCACCGACTCCAATGGTTTTTCAGCTGGAGTAAATAAAAAAATTAATAAAAGATGTCTAAGTCAACGATGGCAAAATCCAAGACGGAAAAGGGTGGTAAAGGTTCGAACGTGCCAACACCTGCCGTCGCACATGAAATTGTGCCTGGTAAATTTACAGACCAGGACTGGTAGGTAACGAATTATTTATTTACAGCTAATAATTATGTTTTGAAAGTTTGTGTCAGAGTTGTCACTATTTCGTATAATTACAATATGGGGAATTATATATGCATAATCTGGTTTTATTAAATTATGTCACTGCCATGTCGTGAAAATGAATTCCATCATCCATGATTAATTATTAAACTTGTTGATGTTTACTACTTAACTTCATTTAGTCTTAAGGTCATTTATTTTTTCCCAATGGTAACTGTAGCAGCTCTAAATTATGATGGTCTTTTATTAATGTATCGTTTAGACTTAAATACCTCAGTGGTCGTTGTATTGTTTTTCTCTGCCTTCTTATGGAAAACATGAGTGAATCTATGCTATGTTGACTATGACCACCATATGTCATACAATACTCTTAACATTTTCGCCAGATTTACACATTAGATTACCTGATAATCATGCGTTGTCATAAAATCTTACATTTCACCTTCATTAAGTTACAAATTGTGGATGACAATTGCACTTTGCAATTATTTTGCGATGTTTTGCAAATAAGAGCATACTCTTGTTATAAATATTTTGATGTAGTTTGTTTAATAAAAATGTTATGCTTTTTTAGTTGACTGCACAATTATGTTTTATTTTATCACCTTTGATTGAAGTGATACAGCTTGCATGTAAAAACTGTCTATGTCAAAACATGTTTGTGTTTTTTGTGTCATTTTCATATTGTTGTAACAGGCTGGTGATGCTAGACCACGATGATGCGGATGAATTCATCGCAGACATCATTGAAGATCTTGCTGGTCAGGTCAATGACAAGATATATGTTGACTACATTTCACGACAGCTCATCCCATACACAGTCCTTCAAGCCAGAGAAGCCATAGTTCAGATTATACAGGTATGTACAAAATACATGGCACATAATATTTCTCAAAAACAAAAGCACACAACAGAAAATTATTAAATTCACAGGCATCTATTTTTTATACAATGTCCTGCCCTGATATAACATAATTTAACTTCCAACATCAGAAGAAGAAAATAAAAAATTAAGAACATGTACCCTTTTAAAAATTACACTTTCGTTGTGACAGTAAACAGACCAATCATCAGTATTTGTTGCTATATAAAATACAGTATTCAACACATGAAAAAGTAACATGACATTCTGTCTACAGAAACAAAAACCCTGAGAACTATCAACATTATTATGATGATCTTGTCAGTGTGTTAAAGCAGTCATGATGACATCGTATGATCATTACTTGTCTATTTTTTTTATTAATTCAAACAAACTTACACTGTTTTGTGCAGTGGCAATTCCTGACAACAGACGAGGGAGAAGAAAATTTAGTGGATGAGCCAGGATGGACCCCAGATGAAGGTAGCTGTTTCCTGCAGAATCTTTACCTTCTTTCATTCACATTGAATGATAAGTTCAACAGGCATTTACTTGTGCTGCTCTCACAATGTGGAACTTTCTGCCACTGAAAATGTGTGACAATATTAGGTAGTTCAGAAAATTCTTGAAGAATTTTTTGGTCCCTAAATGAATACAACCAGAACTCATTGCGCATATATAGCTTTAACTAATGTTTTGTTTTATTTATCTTCATACTTATTATTATTTTGATATTCAACTTTATTTTAGCATTAACTAATGTTTGATTTTATTTTTATATTATTTTATTATATATGTTTGTCATTTCATTTGAATATCTATATTCAACTTTAGTCTAGTCAAACCAAATACAGCTACATTATATTCAAGTTTGACAAATTATTAAAACTATACCATGGTTCCATGCTCATAAAATCATGGTCACATAAAATTATCCTCTAAATGGTATGTTCTTCTGGCAATTTTTGCTGAAGCATTTCAGCTTCCCTTTGAATACAAGATTTACAGTATTTGTAATACATGTTTAAATTAATAAATACACAAACCGGCATTTGGAAACGCAATTGTTGGTGGGTCACAGTTGTTAACTGGTCGCAGTCATTGAAGATCACAAGTATACTTTTTATTGCAAACACCAACATAATAGATCCATCAGTTTAGTACTAAGTCTTACCCGTTATTTTGTTAGAGCCAATCCCTGCAGCTACGGACAGCTGGGCACAGGGATCAGTACCCAAGGCACACATGAGTGCACTGGGAGACATCCAAGAACACGGTGATGAGGCCAGTGAACCACAAAGCAGTGACGAATTTGCTGAAAAATTGTAAGTAAAATTTTAGATCTAAATATCACAACAAATCTAAATTCTAATACTAAATTCTGACAATGTGCCGGCAGTTGTAGCAAATAGTTGACACTATCTCTATAAACCTAACCCTAACTCCCGCCATTATGTACTGTTTTAAATGGCTACGTGAACTAGTGAAACATTTTTTAATCTAGAAACTCTTTACTGAGTTTCATTAACTCTAGACACCATGCACACACACGCACACGCACACGCACACGCATACGCACACGCACACGCACACGCACACGCACACATACACATGCACACACTTTTCAATCAAATAATTCCAACTTTCATTATCCAAACTGATAGTAAATTATTTTTGTCACTAAAAATTCAAACACTGGAAATCATCACTTTCAATCCATGAAAATATTTATGCATCGCTTCAGTTTTGTGAAATGCACCTCTTGACCCATCACAAATCTTAAGACAGGTCATGTGACACACATGTGATGTGACTGTAGAGAGGTCGAAGAAGGTCATGGGGAGGTGGAGGTGGAGGAGACAGTGACTGCTCCGTCAGACATGGACAGCGTGGCAGTGGAGGAGAGCAGTGTCATCAGGGAAGATCCCTGCATCGAAATATTCCAGGAAGATCTGGTAAAGGGAACAGGTTTCTTTCTGCAATTGTTGTTGACATTAATATTGTAATTCCAAGTATATAGATGTTAGCAAAATTGTTATGCAAACGTTTACTTGTTATTTAGTATGACTTTTTGAAGAATCTGTGGATACTTTTAAGGATGTTTTATGTTAAAGACCACCGCAGTATCACTGAAGATGATGTTTCCATGTTACACTTGTGAAAGTGACTAAGTCACTTGTCCACGTGATACATGTGATACATGTGATACATGTGATACATGTGATACATGTGATACATGTGATACACGTGATACACGTGATACACGTGATACACGTGATACACGTGATACACGTGATACACGTGATACACGTGATACACGTGATACACGTGATACACGTGATACACGTGATACACGTGATACACGTGATACACGTGATACACGTGATACACATGATACAAATTTTCAGTATACAGATATGGTAGGGTTCATTATAAGTTATTTTATATATATATTAATGAATATATACTAATTAAAGTACAGATGGCAGTGTCAGCTACAGCTGGGACTTCTACTCCCCTGGCAGGAGATTACAAAGTTGACTGTATTGGTCATTAGTGGTTTGGGGGATAGCTGGTCACTGTAGTTGGCGGGAAGATTACAGATAGCCATTGGCTGGTTTAAATTATGTGTAGTGAGAGCCAGTTTTGATATAGGGAATCTCAGAGAGACAGAGGAGAGAGAGTTGTCAGGCGCACACAGAGTGAAGGGTGTGCAGCTGGAGGGTTTCCCTCCGGCTTGGGCTGGGAGGTGAGGCTGGGCTGCCTCCGTGTCGTAGCTGGGTTGGACAGGCATTGTCATGCGAGTTATTGTGTATACTCTGGATTTAATAAAGAATAAGATTAAGCAGCTAGTGGCTATTGTAGTTCTAGTTGGTGCCTCCCCCGTTGTCTAGCAGGACCGCTACGATACAAGGATTGAAACTGATTTTAAAGGCCAACATTTGGCATAATAGTTCATAAGATGTTAGCAGTGAAATGGGCCCCTGACCAACACTCATCCTTTGCTGTACTAATCTGCAGATATGATTCCAGTACCAACAACAACCACCGCCTGAGAAGAAGAAACCCAAGAAGAAGTTTAAGCCGTACAAGGGAGTGTTGAGTTCAGACTCTCTGGCAAAGATCACCGAATCCCTGGAGAAGACGGAGATGGAGATGTTGGCGAGAGAGCAGCCTCCGCAGCCCATCCCATCCCCGGAGCCTGCACTCAATGCCATGCCCACCTCATGCCAGTCTCTCATCAAGGTAGGTCTTCATTCGTAGTCTCTCAGACGAGGTCTCCATCCTGTCCTCTTCTGTAGGTTTCTTCTCTGATTCATTCTGTCAAGTGCTGATTTCTTGCAGGATGAGATCTACATGGGTAACATTAAAACATTAACTTTGTCACCTCTTAAAAACATGTTCTGACCAAATGAAGGAAAATTACTTGTAATATGTTTCATTGGGTTCATGTTTCTTTCAATTGTTTTTAACAATCCCTGTATCAGCTTATTTGATATGGATGTTATTTGTCTGAAATAAAACACATTGTTATTTATTTACTATAAAATCAGTAATGTTATGGTTCTTACATGTATTAGTTAATTATTATTTCTAGCGGTCACAAATGGGAGTACAGCATTTGCTGAAGGTAACTTATTTAAGAAACATGTTTTCACATAAGTTGTTCTCCAGAAATAACCAGATTGACAGGATGTTTCCATTTTATGTTATGGTATTATAATTTATGGTTTTGATGCCTTAATTGGTGTTATATTTAAGCACAGTGTCATTAATATACTGATATTATCATTTGTGTTTTATACATTACTTATATTTAGTTAATCTATTACATTTCCCTGATATCCCTATGACCCATAGATCATCCATTTCAAAACCATTTAGGTCCCTAAAACAAAGCTTAATATAGGCAAACGTGCTTTCTCTGTAGCTGCGCCAACAATTTGGAATCAACTCCCTATTATAATTGAATCTTCTGAAGCTAATGTGGCGTACTGGCCAATACTGACAACAGACAAGAATACTGTAACATTATACCGTTCATTCCAAACTGCTCGTGTCAGCCATTTTACAGCTTCCCCCCTCTCTATCGAGGTCGTCGCACTACGTCTTACCAGGGGAGGTAGTCGCGTGACGATAACACTACAGCTAAAGCCACCTTTCATAACAAATTCAAAACATATTTGTTTGAAATTGCTTTTCCGCCATAATTTTCAGCATTTCCGTGCTCCAATTATGAGTCTTGCTTAAACTTGGGCTTGAATTTACAAGAGTACAGGTGCTACAGAAGTGTTACAATTACAATTACTGTTCAGATTTTGATGAATTTGCATTTGATACATTATCATCAGATACTTGCTTGTCTGAGATATTACATTTTAATTTACCATAGACAAATTATAATAAATATAAGTAATTAATTAAAACAAAATATACCAGCAACTGCCTGCCTAAATAGCCGATTCCTAAAAATTGCTGATTCATCAAATTGCCATTCATTACAAAAAATAATACTGTGTTTTATGTTACGATTCATATTGACATTATGAATATACAAAGACATTGTCAACAGTTGCTGTATGAGGTAGTTGCCACATTTACATGGTGTGTTTTTGTGTTATATTTTGCACCATTTGTTGAAGTCAATTGTGGGTTTAGTAGAAATATATGTTGTTGTAAACTCTCTGTCTTGTTTGGTAACATTGAAGTGGATGTCTGTTCAGTTGCAAGCGGGGAGACCGCCAGGACTCAAGGATGTCGTCTACGATGAACAGGGCAATGTTGTTTCTATTGCCAAGATTGATCTACATAAGATTCCGTCTCGAAGGTAAGGCATGTTTCAGACATTCACTATCTATTGTAAACACCTATACAATGATTCTGGACATTGTAAGTGCATCTTCACCAAGTGCAAAGGTCCACTTATAGTCTTTTTTCATCTGCCTTCTTGGTCATATATTTGAGGAAAAAACATAGTGGTTATTAGTTATTTACTTTTTCAGTGAACAAATCACATGGTAAAACATTCCCCACAGAGTATCTCTGTTAAAAAATTTAAAATAAAAATTCTATAATGCTAACAAAAGTTATCCTTAAGCAACCAAGTGACTTATAATAACAGATATGCAGGGAGCATCGATTAAAAACTGGTATAAATATACCAAGTGTTCACACTGTCTGTTTGTTTCTATGTGTTTACAGCAGAGTGAAGACAGGCTTTGAGATCATTGACCCAGGGTTGGAGGAATCGCAGGCGAGACTTGAAGCCATGCGGACAGGAAGGTACATGGGCACCCTGCGACCAAGGCCTCCGCCCAAACGGGACGCAAAACAGACTGGGCACAGACACACTGTTGGTACGACGTGCTATTCAATTCATGAAATCAGTACAGTGACTGTGGTACTTATTCAATTATTGAACTACTACAAATCCCTTATTGTGTAGTTGCTGTGGTATTTATTTTACACATTTAAAGTTTAAAATGTTGCAGTATTTTTCAAATGTCTCTTTACAGTACATTTAATTGCACAATGTGATTTGTGTTGTGTTATATAATAGAGCAGCTTACAGTTATTCCATAACACAGTGTATCAGTGATGTTTTATAGTTATCCATTGTGCATAAGTACATTGTACCCTCTCATAATGTCATTATACACTTACAATGTACACTTTCGTGACATTTTGTTGTGAGAACCCAAAGTTTATTCTATATTTTTATTCCAGCAATGAAATAATCTGTTCACAATTCTTCTTTTCAGGATCACTCAGACAAGGGACAACACTTCAAAATGCAGCTTTCGCCAACATGTCCAAGTCAAGCGGGTCCATAGCCCCCCTCCCCCCTCCCCTGGTCAGTGCTCTGATCATTCAACTGGCTATTTTGCACCTCAAAATTATTATTGCACGCCTAAAATATGTACACTTTACTAGAAATGTTATTCATAATTCTCAGGTATATTCTTTGTATTGTATCAATGTAAACAAATCAGTAGGGAACTATTTTTGTCTGTACCTTTGTCAAACTTCAAACAGTCAACTTTTCAGTTACAAAGTAAATATAGTTCATACCAGAAATGTGTGTTAAATCTCATCATTTTATTAATATAAACACAAATGACCTAGATATGATTTTTGCCTTGTCAAACTTTAGACATCCAAATTTCTAAGTGGATGTACATACAGTTGTATATGTTTGTCATGTAAATTGTGTTTATGTTTATATAATTATATGGGGTTACTCCTGTGTTAACAGTATTTTATATCTTAACGGGAGTCCCCATGACCTACATATGTGAAGTATGTTGTTCACTGTATATATTTTGTAGTTAAAGGTCAAATAAATTGTTTCCGAGTTCTGTAGTTTATACCAGAAATTACACTTTAAGATAACATGTCCCATGTGACAATGAAGTGACAGTTTGTGTTAATTACGAATGTGTTGTGTTTGACAGATTGAGTGTATGGAGGTGTCAGCAGGCGTGGTGGTGCGGGAAGGTGAACGCGTGAAGAGGGGACCAAAACAGGTACACTCAAAAGTTTCACTTGATGTCTGTTTTTTATATTAATACATTATTTTTATGATGTTGTAAGTGTACCTCCACTTAGAGTTCTAAGTAATGGACTAATGATCTACTAATTGTATTTTTAAAACAAAGGTAGTTATTTAAGTTTGTACACATCACAGTGGCTCCTATGATAGTGGTCCTGTCTAATTTTAGCAGATGTCTCTCTGATCCATATATAATTTGCTGAATTTTTAGTTTTATTATAATTTTCAGCATATCCTGCCATTTATTTAAATGTACATTATGATTATAATACTAATATTTTATGCCTGCTATTGTATTCTTACCACCAAATAAGTTACTGGTATGTATGTAGCTATCGTAGGTGTCAAAATAAACGTGCATCAACTTACTTGCAGCGACCAAAGAAACCACCAGGGATCTTCGCCATGGTGAAAGATCTTCGACCAATCCATGAGAAGACATTGATTACGTCACTGAACGTGTCTGACCTGCTTGATGCCAATGCACCGACAGTGAAGTCTCTCCCTGTGATGCCCCCCATCCCTCCCATTACTAGCAGTGCAATGTAAGGGATAATGAACTTGGTGATACCTCCTGCTGGACATTATGGCCGCAACATCGCGGCCGGCTGCAGATTACCGTTTACCTACAAGTGTCACCTTGGAGTTAGTTACTACTGTCACTGAAAAGCTAAAGCAATCAATGAATAAATAAAAATGTAACATTTTCAAATATCCAACATCTATCATAAAGGATTGTTTTCAAAGATGTTTCCTATTGGAAAGAGAATAATTAATGCTAAAACATAAAAACATTATTCTTAAAATAAGCATACATCACTTAAATATACGACTTCAACTCTTCATTGATAATCTGTTTCATATGTATCCCATGTTAACCAACTGCTTTGCTAATATGAGTGACCAGGTGATTCAAATAGGTATTCTTTTTACTTATTTCACAGTCAATTTCCTTCTGAATCCTGTGACATTTTGATCACTATCTGTGAATGTCATGAAACATCACTAAAATTGGCGAAATGATAGTGAACCAACTCACATATCTACGAACTTCATCGAAGAGCTGGTGAAAAGCCACCGAGGCTACAGCTGGGAAGGGGGCATCCAATTGAGTGACCACATTCCGTGGAATATTGACCACATCACCAACTGATGAAGTTTGCTAATAGTGTTCAAAACGTCAGCAGATAAATCAACTGTGACATAAATAACCTGTCTGTTTTGATTCCTCTGATGCTTCATTGTGTGTATATAGCAAGAAATTTGTACAGATTGCATATCAAGTTTTATTTTTTCTAGGCAGATAGACAGTTACATACGACTTGAAACTGTTGCTTTGCTGTAGGTACGGATAATAAGTTATGTATTAGCGAAGCCATGAAGCAGTAATAAATTGCTGTGTAGTGAATCTTGTGACAAACCTTTGGAGATAAAACAAAATTGGACAGTCACAGGTAATCACTGGCTAGCTTGAATATAACATTTAATACAAAACAAGTTGGTGAAATGTACATTAACACATTTCTTGCAGACTTATGGTCTACATAGACTTACAGCCAGGTTGTCATAAAGGACGTCACACAATTTGTCAGTGTATCTCGTATATAAGTTGTCACATGAAGAATGTACTAGTAATATGTATATATATATATATATATAGATAGATAAATAGATAGATAGATACCATTTTAAGAAACCTATTTGCTTGGAATGACCCAGGATTTACTGAATGCTTCAACAAACACTTTGTGGCCATTACTTTTTACAAGTGGCTGAATTTATGTGTGTGGAAATCAGTAGGTTTGAAAGAATTTCACAAAAATATCGAAACAGTTTGTTGTGAGTCTACTGCGTGCATCACTTCCTTTATTGCTGTACAATGTCTCCTGTCAAACCAATACAAATGGCATAAATAACTGTACAAATTCACTGTACAGAAACTTGATATGATGTTCATCTACATTACAACTCAGTAAGCGTACGGCTGGTCAACATGTGAACAACTCAAAGGGCTGTACATTTTGTAGTGAATTTTTTTTATGTTTAACATTCTTCAGGATAGATCTTTTTCAGGTCAAAAACCTTCACTTTCTCCTCTCCAAAGTGTATTTTTAACTATTAGTCAACGTTCCTGAATATGTCAGTGTGAGACGTTACACGAGTCTGTGCCATGTAAAGATACACATTGGATAAAAAAAATGAATTTTGTATCTGTTGTGTTACAATTTCCAGAAAGACATCCAATGTTCAGCTGTATACTGAAATGTGTATGTATATTAAACTGGAGTGTGGTGTAAACATTAAATACTGACTTGAAAATGATTTATGATAACAGCAATACTGACTGCAAATTAATTTTGTTTCACATACCAGATAATGGAAACTGAAAGAACAGATAATATATTAAATGAATTAAATTCTACTGCATGTATTTCTGACCTAAAATCAGACATTATTAAATACATTCCAACGAAAAGATTCCAACTAAAAGCACCAACAATTTGCAGGTGATATGTTGCTGTGTACAGCTACCGGTATGAAACAAAATTAATGTCATGTTTTATGTCATACAAAACAGTGTTCTAGTTTTGAATGAAAGATAATTTAATAGTGAGTCAGTGACACAAGAGTGAAACAAATCTGTATTTAATTACATCTTTGAAATACCTATTAGGTTGTATTCAACAAAGTTTGTTTTTATTACAGTATGTTTCACTTTTTTACATTATCAACATATATCACATATAAACCATTATATTTCTCATTTTTGTAATGTTTACACCAAACATTGTATGGTTTATCATAACTAACATTGTATGGTTAACTTTGTATATAGCATTTTTGTGTGTTAATTATTTAATACCATCTCCACATCACATTAACATACGTATATGCTAATCAGAATTTTTTTCCTCAAATAATCCAAAGAATTTATTAAATATTTTGGTAAATTAAGTTGATGAGATTTACATTGAAATAAGATATTACAATATTTGGATGTAATTTATGTATACCAGCATATAGAGGTATATTCCATAAAATAATTAAGTTAGTGCATCACTGTTTACCTTCCACAGTATTAAAAATGCTATGGTTAAGACCTAAAATAACGTATTACTGAATCAATAACTTTTTAATGTTTGCACACACATTCTTGCTTTTGGTAGTCTAAATATTGGATTCACATACATACACAAACTCCCCTGTTTTGGTAATAAATACCATACCAGTAGTTAGAAGCAATATTTAACTGCATCAAAGCAAATGCCGTCCACAGACTTTTACAAAACATCTACAGTGTACCCTGGACATTATTACAAAGGTCATGTGAAATTAATTAAAACCACAATGCAACAATCCCAGACCAAAAATTTAGTATACAAAGCATGTATTTGCAGATTTTCACAAACAGCAAAACCCAGGATGTTCAGACATCAAGGGACCATTTCAGTAAAATAAAGAGATGTTAAGGAAAATTCATCCTTAAACAAAAGCTGTTGTTAAATTAAACTAATTTTTCAAAATGCAAACATCCATTGCCATATTACCGAGGACACTATTTCCATGTGACACTAGTGACAATGTCCTGCTGACGTGTCATGGTGTTGACAGTTTTCAGGTATTCAAGATCATTGTTCAGGATCAAGAGCTCTTAAGAATGTTGGTGAAATGGTCCCCTGGTCTTGGGCAATGGTTGCATCAGTTTGCACTATCCCAAAATATAACAGGCATTATGTAGGTGAATTTAGTTGTCATCAAATGTCAATGGGACAAGTCACTATAATAACGCCACCTAGAGTGAATAAAACACGTTATTGCTGCTAATACAATTTTGGATCTTAAAATTACAATCACATATTACTGGTGGTGAAGGGGAGCTTTGAACCAATATTAAACACATAAATAACTTTTTGTGGACTTTGCTCCCTTGCGACTCCTTCCATAATAGGCATCGCAGGCGTTGTGTGTGATGCACAAAAGCCAGGACAAGAGAAGACTAGGGCTTCAGTGTTGTCTTTGAGTGATTACAAATGTCTGTGGCACCAAGCCCACTGGTTACGTGCGAGACTTCACTCTACGTCAATGTATCGCATGGGCATTGGCGTCAAGAACTTGCTCTGTTTCATCTTGTTGAAAGCTTTCTCAAAGTCACCCATAGACACATGTCGCAGGCTACTCGGGTCCTCCTCCAAGTCATTGGTACCGCTGCTGGAACGTAATGGAACGCTCAATTGTTATGTTGTGTGGAAGTCAGTCAGCAGGGATAATACTAATAACAATGATACACTTATTTGTACTTAAAATTGTACAATTTGATTAAATCAACGTATATAAGTTACAGTGTAACATAAAATAGTAAGTAATGAGCTCATCAAAGGATAAAAAGATGTGCTCCTTCATGACCTACTGCATGATCTGTGTTATGTAACACATCTTTTACAAATGAGACTTTATACGTTAGTTCCTCGTTTATCCCCTCTGGTTGTGGTCTTCAATCATATCATAAAAGTGATTACACTTCAGTGACATTCTACAGAATATCATGGCATCAAGTTTGAATTTGGACATGATATAATTAAAACATTTAAACATGTATCATCCACGAAGGCCTAGATGTCTAACTGGAGTTACTGCAGTTCAGGCAACTCTGCATAAATCATACTATCCAATTCATAATTTCCATTTGAATTGGCAAAAATCTGCCAAAACTGGCACCTTGACATTACAATGCATGCAAATTGGTAAGACTGTTCCTTGCACCACTGGTGCACACAAATTTGATCTGGTGCGTGACCGTTTCAATGTATGCAGCTGCTTTGCAGCATGCATCAACTGATACATCAATGCTCAATTGCTTATTACTGCACCTGACATTGGTGTGTTATGGTTAAACTGACCGGGGATAGTTTTAGTAGTATCAATTCAATTTTCAAGACTTAGACACGATTTCTCATAACTGCGTTTTCTGAAAATTCCTCGCTAAAAACACCATTACTTTGTAAGCTAAATTTCCTCTCCCTTTTCATATTACTCAGAAATGACGGTGCGCCAACTCATTCCATAGGAAATGGTCACTTTTGCACAGTAACAATTCAACAACACAAACAATGAGACGTTGTCCATTTTATACGAGAGAAAAGTCAGGATGGAAAAACAAAGGAAGAACAACAACCCGAGGAAAGAGGTGGGGATGTGGTGTATCTAAAGAGGAGGCAGGTGGGACACTGCACATGATGGGTGGGATAGAGGGAGGAAAATAAGCGAAGTGAACAGAGAGAGAAAGCATAAGGACGCAGGAAAAAACAACAGCTTAGAAAGAATGAAGACGTTTTACAGGGAGTTAAGAAGACCATTGGAAGATGAAAGAGGGTGAAACAGAGTTGCTGGCAGCAAACAAAGAACTAAATGCAATGTGCAGCAATACTGTAAAAGTACTGTTCTAGTGTGGCGTCCTTGGGACTGTGATATCGCGTTATTCTTTACTTCCTGGCAGAACAGTTCAATCGAACCCCATCTCAACTTCTCTGGGAAGCATAGTATATGTGAACTTGACTTAGGGTGCAAGAGGGCTCACGCAGAAGAAACACAACTTACTCCCCCTGCATCTTTGCGAGGCGCCGACGCTGTGAATACTCCCTCAGCCGGTAGATAGCTGCGTTACGACACAACTCACGCAAGTCACTGCCCGAATAACCCTGCGTACGTTCCGCCAACTTCTTCAACGAAACTTCATCTTCGACCTACAAGGAGGTCATGATTGTGGACTTAACTTCACAGCTCACAAATGTTATTCAATTTTTATGATCTAGAAATTGTGTAATCTTACCTCATAATTTACTGAAAATCTTTATTTCAAACATCTCTGCTGAGCCACATAACAAAAACATTAAATCAGCTTATAATCATTAGCCTGAAGATATTTAGATATTTCTTGTTGTCAAAAACATAAGTTGCAATCAGTGTATTTAGCAAAGATATACATAAAGAAATAACATCTCGACATATCCGTTGGTAGTCAGTTAAATTTCTTTGCCCCAGTTTTACGTTCAATTATTCATTCAATAAATATGTTCAGACAAGAGTAAAACATAACTTAACTAACATGTCAAAATTACGGTGGAGAAACAAACTATACGTTTGATAAAACTCACTGGTTCATTTGACAGAATCAGATTCAATATCTGTTCTCTTGACACCAACTCCTGTAACAGGAAGAAAAACAATCAAGAATAACAACAAATGATTTATCAAATTTATCTTTTAACATAATATATTAATTCACATGCCATATTGTAAATATTAAGAATTCAACTTTAATTTTGCTAGTAATAAACATAATGACCCTTGGTGACATGGACCAAAGAAAAATGTCATCATATCAAAAATGACTCCAACCAGTTTCTTGAGTGCTCAGTGGCATACTACCGGTAGTTGTAAATTAATTTAAGAAAAGATTACAAGATTTTGTGAAAACGTAACACATTTTGTAATAGATGAAAGTATTTTACAATTCAATTGTAAAGTGAAACTGATTAGTTATGGTGTCTGTCTGATTCATTCATAAATGACAATGACACTTTGAAGTTAAATCTTACAAAGATATCAAAGCCTTTTTACTTGGAATTATCCAATAATAAAACAGCAATTTCCATAAACATAAGAGAAGATCTATGTTTTTGCTGCCAAACCCACAGTAGCTTGTATACAGACATGCATGAAATAATGAACACTCACCGGGAGTCCCACGTAGAACATACTAGGCATGCGTCTAAGGATGGCTGCATCAACGTCCTGGGGACGATTTGTGGCGCCCATGATCATGACGCGACATGACGTGTCGGTCATGAGGCCGTCCCAGAAACTCATGAACTGTGTCTTCATCATCGCCGTCGCTTCGTGGTCTGTTGAGTTTCTCGTTCGCATGAACGAATCTGGAACAAGACACAATTCGTGACCTATTACACTGCTGTTGCAAATTGAAAGATGGAGTTCTACACTTTTTCGATTCCACAAATCACAATTTTTAAAACGACACCTGATTGTTGAAAAATCTATAATTATTGTTATACTTATTCCAAAAGTAGAAGCAATCATATGTGCTATATGGGGACACAGAATCACCATAGACACCCAGTACATTGTAGACACCCAGTACATTGTAGACACCCAGTACATTGTAGACACCCAGTACATTGTAGACACCCAGTACATTGTAGACACCCAGTACATTGTAGACACCCAGTACATTGTAGACACCCAGTACATTGTAGACACCCAGTACATTGTAGACACCCAGTACATTGTAGACACCCAATACATTGTAGACACCCAGTACATTTTAGACACTTATTCACACAGCTAAGTGAGCCAGAGCAATGTAGAGTAAATAACATGCCCAAGGTTCGACACAACAGTATGCTGTACGACCCGGCAAGTTATCTCTCATACTAAGTCCAACTTACCAATTTCATCTATGAATATAATTGTTGGTTGCAGTTTGACAGCCTGAAAAGATAAACAGGTGGCAATGGTTACCAATAAGATTACCTTTCTCAACAAATTGTAACACGAACAGCTACACTCAGCTATGCCCTGACTATTTATGAAACTGCTCAAAACAACACTATTAAAAACGTTGCTATGTTTTGGAGTGTATCTGCGAGTATTCCATGTCCCACGGCCAACAATTTAGAGATAATGGCAGAATTTTACCACAACAATACTCTGCAAACAGAGATTATGTCTAATGCCTTCTTGAAAGACAAAACCAAACCATATGAGTAAAAACACACCATTGCGCCAAACTCTCTTTAAATACCACGACCCACGAGAACAAGTTATAGTGCAAGTACAAGCACATCCCTGAACAAAAATACCAATAAGGTGCCTTGCATGAATGAGTAGAACAGCTACCCACCAGAGAGAATACAGCTTCCACCCGCTTCTGAGATTCCCCGTACCACTTGTCAACCAGCGTGGACACCTGTAGGTTGACAAACCGTGCACCTGGCAGACAAATCAACACATTTTGGAGTTTTAAATGTGCACCAGAGCAATTACTACAAAGGTAGAACTAACACGCAGAATATGATATCACAAACACAAATTACGTCTGTGACTCCCATCATGCTCTGCCGTCCCTGTTTACATCAATCTGTAAATTTTAAATGAGTATTGCATGACATTTGCCAGACCAACTTTACCCACATGCAGTTCTCAATTAAGGAACTTTTCTCTAAGTTTCTGTCAAAATAAAAAAGAGCCAGAATTTCAACAAAATATAAGATGGAGTGTCCAAAACACACATCTGGCAGCCATTGTGTAAGCTTGACAGCCATGGTTGCTAGGCAGTTAGTCATGTGACAGTTGCATTACTAAAACAGATTGAGGTTAATTTGAGACTATGAATGATGCCATACCTGCAGCTTTGGCTGTTGCTTTGGCAATCATGGTCTTGCCACAGCCAGGGGGCCCATATAGTAACACTCCTGTAACACAGCAACACAACGGTTATTCTAGATAAACCCTCTAGGATGTTTTAATACATTTGCTCCACTACGTACGTGCTGTGCTGAACTGGAAGAGCTGACTTTCAAACCAACAGGGATCAATTTTAACACTTCCTCTATTCTGAACACACCAGATTTTGTTATGGATAGTGGACTGATTTTCCCCTGTACACAAGACTACTATACGATGAGATAGTATGATGACAGCTTCTTTGACATCACCCTTTTATTTGTAATTTTGAGATCTTAGCAATTTATATAGTTTTTGGATCACCAGATTCTTGATGGATTAGTTAGTGTAGTATCTTACTATCTATCCATCCCGATTACCATACCTTTTGGTTAAAATATACATACATGGACACATTCAGCAGTAAGATTACCTTTGGGGGGCTGTACAAGACTGGAGTTAGACACATTCAGCAGTAAGATACTAAGATTACCTTTGGGGGCTATACAAAACTGGAGTTAGACACATTCAATAGTAATATTACCTTTGGGGGGCTGCACAAGACTGGAGTTAGACACATTCAATAGTAACATTACCTTTCGGGGGCTGCACAAGACTGGAGTTAGACACATTCAATAGTAATATTACCTTTCGGGGGCTGCACAAGACTGGAGTTAGACTCATTCAGCAGTAAAATAACCTTTGGGGGGGCTGCACAAGACTGGAGTTAGACACATTTAGCAGTAAGATTACCTTTGGGGGGCTGTACAAGCATGGAGTTGGACACACCCAGCAGTAAGATTACCTTTGGGGGGCTGTACAAGACTGGAGTTAGACGCGAGCAGGTTGTCGTGGAAGGGTAGGATCACTGTCTCCAGTATCTCGTTGATTGTGCCCTCCAGGCCGCCAATGTTCTCCCACGACACAACCATGCCGAGTGGGTCGACCAGGTCTGATGCTATACACAGCTCATACTCGGTCAGCTGTAGAAACAAAAATAGTGTAATAATGGTAATTCTTTTTTGTACATTGAAAAAGCTGCATTTGTGGTACAATGTACTGCACACAATATATATATATATAATTAAAGCATAAAGTACTGATGGACAGATGTAATCGATGACAATCTATCCAATGCCTACTATGTCTACTACAACTTGGATGAACGCGGTCGACAAGTCACGTGACTTCAGCTGGCAGATCACGACTTAGTTCACCTAGCAGATAATAAGACAATAGAACTAATGGGCAGAGCTGCTAATTAGTTTGTAACCTGAAAAAGTGGTAGTAAATATTGAAATAAGATAGTGGCTAGTGGCTATGTAAATGTAGGTCATAAACAAACTGTACATTTTGTTGTACAGTCTTATAACTCATACTTATATACTTAAATTTCAATGTAATACTTACCTTAACTTTGTCCGACACCCCAATAGACTTCATCAATTTCATAGCCTGCAAAACAAACAATAGCTCTGTATGTGATTAATCATAAAATAATTTCACACTAATGTAGCTTTGCCATAGACATGTTTTGAACAGATGCATGAAGTTACTTATTAATTAACGGGCTGAAGAAGTCATAACTAATCTCTTGTTAATGTACAGGTAATGTAAAGTGAACCTATGATTATATTATTTCATCACGTCAATCATATACTGTCATAATATATATATATATATATATATATATATACAGTGTATATATACAGTGTATATATATATATATATATATATATATATATATATACATACACACAAATTCATCAAAATATAAATAAATGAATCACATACACCAAACCAGTCGAGCTGTGTAATTATTACCTAAAATCAAGCACAAACACACGTGTGACACACATTTTCAAAATGTATCTGACAATATGTGACCTGTTCTAATGAAATGAGTCATAAGTCAAAAAAAAAAATTTTTTAGTCACACCACTGGAAAGAATATATATGTATTACGCTATTCAGTGATGTAAAAATCAGTGGACGTAGCTCATACACAGCCAAAGTTATTCGACACTGAACATGCCTGGGCTAGAAAGTTTAAAATAGAGAAAAACACCTTGAAGTTTGCAGTCACATAAGCACGTGTGCGTTGTCATTCCCAAATTGGCTGTTTTGCTTCGATTTTTTCATTTGATGTTTTCGAGAGAAAAAATCCTCATTGTTGAAGATATATCATGCTAACTGTTTACTGAAATTATCACAGCATAATCCGAGTATTTAGCAATGTTTTCTAGCAGCGACTCAATCAAGCATGCTTGTTTACAATTAGCGAGTGCGCACTACACCTACAGTCACAGCTATAAGCCAATCAGCAGCCTGCTATCAGCCATACTCTGCATCTGGTGATGTTTGTTTATAGGTAGGCCTCTCGGATAACTGCTGCTACTGTCTAAAGTTGACGTCAGTGGGGAATTCCGCTATAAGATTCCGACAGAGGGAATTCTGGGCTTTCCTGTAGTACCAAATATTCCGCCATGTGTTGAGGGAAACCCTGAAAAATGTGACTAGAACCAGTGCAATTTATCGGTTCTGTTTTATGAAATTCATGCGCAAAATGTATGAATTACGTCGTAGCCTTTCTAAAAAGGCTATGAAATATATTAAATAGTAATATAAATGAAAAATAAGCATTGCCAACTGACAGAAGATATTAAACTAAATTTTTGTGACAAAAACTCAAAATCGTTGAAAATCATCGTGCAATATTTACATTATAGTGTTTTCTCGGAATCAAGTTCACAGACATACGATTCATTTTGTTAGCACGTCATATATTTATAATTTTGGAAGATCTTTTTATGGATTCCTTATTTTTGTACCTGTCCACCACCCATCCAGTGATATTTCTACAGAATGGGTTGTGGACGGTTCTCTACTCTCTACATAAAGTTGTGTACATTCATTGGTCACAACATGTCACATATCCATCGCATGCGAGGCTTTAAACAATCACACTTCACGCAAAGTAAAACACTATTTTCATAGCCTATGGAGTAAGGACTCTATCAATGGGTAATCACAGAGGGACACTGTCACTATAGCATATTTTGCGTACTAGGTACACTATGACCGACTGCAATGCCAGCTGTGTTTGACCTGACTAGCATGTTTGATTTAATGAATATGAATAAAATAGGGATATAGGCTGCATGGCCTAGTCCTAACCGTACCTGGCCTACACCTACTGCATGTGACCTAGTAGAAATGCTAGCCAGACCACGTTTTCGGTTTTGTTTTCAGATATAACCACCGAATGACAGCTGTCACTATCAGTATAATTCACCCACACACTATTTTACTTTTTCTTCAAATAACACCAACCCTCCTGTGAGCTTGTCGTTTCTCCTCCCTCGTCGGATCCATAGCGTTGACAAGCCATTTTATACCAAAATACGTTATGGAAAATGACACTGCCAGACCAAAACAAGTCGACAACAGTTTTGTTATCACTTCTTGTCGTGTGACTGACGGCATTTGTTGTTCACTAAGGGCATCAAGTACAGGTCTAGAATCGGATAAACTAGGTGCCAAATGCCACTGTCTACCTCCCGCTGGCAATATTTGGTTCACATAATCCTTTAGAACACCCCACGATTCTAAAATTGTCTCCTTGGGGTTGACGCCTTGGAAGTAGGGAGCATCCATGTTGTAAAAGCCCGGATGTTGATGCATCTAAAATGCAAACGTTGATCCAGTAAATGGAACTGACGTACACCATAGCGGCTTGACATCTGACAAATAAAATATTACTGCGTATAGAGTACATAATTATTATGAAGTTTTGTTTCGTAAAGAAAATCCAATACCAGAATTTATAAAATATACGAACGCGCCAGATGTCCAGCATCCATGTTTCTCGATTGACGGAGTTTTGGCTAAGCAACTGAATGGTCAAGTCATCATGCGACATTTTTTTATCAGCACAATATACAAGTTGTGTTACTCGATCATAGCTATATAATTGCAATCAAATAAATAATCGGATTATTATTTTTCTAGACAGAAGAACTTTAGCTCAGATTCGATCTTGTAATTGTACTACACACACACGCACGCGCACGCGCGCGCACGTGCTGCGTGCATCATACTGCCATAAATTCAGAGAATATTAAATGAATCAAAGATATAGATGGGTTAGATTCAAAAAGACTTAGGCCAAATGTCAAACTCAAAGGACATGGGGCATATCTTGTATCCGACTAGATAGTATTTCCATCTCGGCCCAATATTTGGGCAATGCATGTTTGTATATTGTTTTTTTAATCAACGTTGGCCCAATATTGCGATGTTCCCCTTTGGCCAATGTGATGTTGCTTGGACAATGGGAGACTTATCTTTCACTTGGTCCAGCTCTGGACTGAAACATAGGCCAACATATATGCATATGAAGGTTGCTGTCAATTTTGAAACAACTTTAGCTCAATATTGACAATCCAACCTACTTCATTGCAATAGCTGTCGGCATACAGTGCTCAACACTTGGCCACATATTGGTATTCCGGATGCACAGCGCGCATGCATACGCGCACGCACACGAATGCGTGCACATATGCATGCGCGCTGTGCATCCGCGTGCGTGCGTGTGCCTATATGCCTATGCCTATGCCTATGCCTATGCCTATGCCTATGCCTATGCCTATGCCTATGCCTATGCCTATGCCTATGTATATATATATATATATATATATATATATATATATTATATATTATTTGGGGGACAATAATTTAATATAATAGCAACTGTAATCAATTGATGCTGCTATTTGTGTCGTTGCTTTCAGTCGCGAGTTACCCAGCGATGCTTGCGGGAAAGGTAGTCACAACGCTAAGCAGTTTAATTGTATATATCCATGAGGTCTCTTCTTCACTTCCCTGGATAAATATATTCTTGCAGAGTTGATGGGCATTGAACATGACATAAAGAAATGGTCTAACCCAGATAGCATGCAAACGTTACATTAACGTTTGCATTTGGTTAGAACCGTTTGATTTTGCATGGTTACCGTTAAATTTCTAACGTTCCCGAAACGTTAGTTTTCGGTTGTTTTTGTTTGGTTAGAAAGTAAACGTAAATCTACGTTAATAAACGAGCAAAATAACGCAAAAAAAACGTTCACATGTAAACGTTAAACCAACGTTTCTGCTAACGTTAAACGAACGTTAGATTAACGTTTCCATGCTACCTTATATTTATACACACACGCACGCACAAAGTACAGTTTATAAAATTATAGACACAGAAACGTTGTAAAAAAGCCAAGTAAACCAAAATATCCGTTTCGTTAAATTATTGTAGATTCGTATTTTGTTATAATCGTTCGCTAGTCGCCAATATTGCTGCTTTTGCAGTTTCCAGCAAATAAATAACCTATTTAAGTAAATACTGCACGCCAATACATAACACATGTACCTCAGAACATATGCTTATCGTAAAAGTGAAATCACGGCAAATTTCATAGAAGCGCAGTGTCCTTTTGGACGGGAAATGTACAGATTCCGGTCAAAGGTCACCTAGGGCGCAATTAATACGCCAGCTGGTGAAATGTATAAAAATTGTATTTCTTGTTTCTGAATGTAAATGATATTCAACTTATAAATATATTTATTGTTCGTATGAATTTCATGGTGATGAATATTCATAAATGAGTAAATTAACTCAATTAAACATGTATGGAATAACGGATTATATTTCTTGTCAAGAGAAGTAATACGATATGTGTTACTCCACCAGGAAGACGCCATCATGGAGGCACGGCCAACAAATGAGGAAAGGCGATTGCTGTACGAAATATGGCAAAAAAGTATTTCTTGAAGTGGACACATATTGTGGGATTTATCAGTGAATACACGACAAAATGACTATACCAGAACAATCGTGGATTTAGTTCGTGTTCCCTCGTGTTGTGTCGAATCCTGGTGTATATTTTGAAGAGGGTTTGTGACAAATTACCGGTACGGTGAGTTTACGTTGGTTCTGATCGTGTCGACAGTCTACTACACGACAACACTTTGAATGGTGCGCTGGTCGCAGCGCTAACAGTCGCTAGCGTGGGAAGGTATTAAAATCGTGGCAGTGCTGTATATATATTGTGCAGCCTCGAAAATGGCGAATAAAATCAAGGGTTTGGTGAGCAAGAATAAGCGGAGGTTCCAGGAAGATGGCTTCGACCTGGATCTAACCTGTATCCTTTTCGCAGATGTGAGATTATGTTCTTAATCTTAGGCCGTGGCTAAATTATATCTCCAGTACACGAATTTGATAGCGCGTGTGACATTTGTATAATGTGAGCCATGTACGAAACACGGCGAGTGATTGACGCAGAATGAACCACATGGTGTAATGTGTGTCACAGTCGGTGTTCAAACAAGGCAGAGGTTGACTGCCAGTGCTGGTGCTACCTGTGACCGAATAGTAAATGATCCATACTTTACTATAAATACATATTATTTAGCTGATTGTCCTCTGTAGGTCCAACACAGTCAAAATATATTTCTATCCATTATTTTATTATCTATATTTAGTACAACTTTGACATCTTTAGTTGACATATTTGAAACTCAGAAATACTTAAAAGTAAAATTAACAATTGCTAATACCACAAAACTCAACCCAATGCAGCTATGTATGGACATGCACTTATATATTTTTGTTCTTAATGTGTGCTTGCTTGCAGTAACTTGTTTTTCTGTGATAAGGAGGGTGTTTTTTATACTTTATAAGGAATAGTAATTAGTATAATTTTAAAGTTAACAAATTATGTAATTATATACATTTAATGTTCAGCATACTATTTGTGTACTTGTTTAGCTTCTAGGACAATTTTTTCATGTGTAACTAATTTATACTAACTATACATAATTTTATTATGAGGTGAGTTCTGTTTTATCTCTGTATCCATACCCCATGCACATACATATCCACCCGTCATTTGGATGGGTAAAATATCACTGGACTGGTGGTAGACCAGTAAAAAAAGAAAGAGTAAAACAGTCTTCAAAACCATAGATATGCCTAGAAAATGGTTGTTAATTGGTATCACATGTGTGTTTGTAGTTTCTCCCAGGTCATGAAACACCTCTCAACTGGCTTGTATAAATATCTTGGATAAAACCCGGTCTGTATGTCAGCTATGATTTTTGTATCCAACATGTGTTCATGCACTTTCAAAGTGTATTTCATTTAAGAAAATATCAATCCCCAATGTTATCAATATACATTTTATAATGACATACATATTGCAAATTATATACATGTGGTCATTTATTGATGTGCATTGTTAGGGTAAAAATGTGAAGAATCTGAGGTGGCACAATTTAGATTGGTAATATTTTTGGACACATGATCAGATGATGTAAAAATTCACAAAAATATGCTGCAATAGTCCCTGGATTACACTCATCATTTGAACAACTGGAGATCCACCATTTATCAAACAGCTAGCCTGGATGCTTAGTTCATACTCTTTGACCTTTATTACTATTAGATCTGCAATTTTGCCAAGCTATGATTCATCTGGTTCATCTTGAAAGTACTTTCTAGACCAACTCCAAAATGCATATTGTATAAAGTACTGGCACTGTTGAAGCAAGTATTGTAGGAAGTAAATATTGTAATAATTATATATCAACAGTTTACTTCTTTTAGCATTCGCTATATCCCAAATATGCAGGAATAGGTACATTGCTTTCATTGTTACAGGAAAAAAAATCTATTAGTATTACCGAACAGTAGTTTTAAATTTGTTTCAGATGTAGTGTAGTGACAATGATAATAATACTGTACTAAATAGCTTTACAAATAGGCTGAGGTTAACTAGGAAAAAGTTTAGATGATTAAGTAGCCTCGACATTTTAATGTATTTTTCTGTGATATAGTGTAGTCAGTGTGCACCTGTTGTTTTTCTCTTACTGGATATGTATGCGTGACTGGATCTTGTGTAGATAGTCTGTTTGAAACCAGCAGTGCTCAGACATACTATGGTTCTACTTTGTGGACATAAACACAGGTGTTGACTGTACTGAATAAATATATCTCACACCTGCAGAACATTTCTTGAAGCAAACACAAACATTTTCCATGATGTCTTGGCATCTCCTCCTCCACATTGGTTGTCACTGTTTTGTCTGGAAATTCCCCGTTTGGTTCTACCAAAAAAAAAATTGTATTGATATACTTTAACAAATGAAGTTAAAATAAAAACCCTATGAATGTGACATGAGCTGTATGTTTTTAGATCGTCTGCATCTAGAATTAAGAAATATTGTTAACATTAACAGTCTGAAAAACATTGAAAGGTTGAGTTGATGGAGTTGTATGGCAAATGCCAACTGGTGCATTTGGTGCTTGCTTTGTGTATTACCGGTAGTAATGATAATATGTTGCTGTGAGGCTAATTCTAAGTCTTGCAGTACAGAGTACACATGTGCAAGACATCAATACTCAACCCAGCTGCAAATATCAAACAAAAATAGTTCCTACAATGGCAGTTTTTGTAGCACAGTATGAAGTAATTATGAATGATTCATAAAACATCCATCAAAAATAACGTTGATTGCTGGTATTTGTAACATATGATCTTGAATCAGCAAAGAATTACCACAATACTAACATACAATAACAGGAGTCAGGTGTGCAGATGATCTGGAATATAACCATTTATGTTAAATAATTAATTTATAATGCAACACTTGCTTGACTCATTAGTGATAAACTAGATCGTGTGTGCAAAAACATTCATTCAAGTTGTAATGTAGAATATTTTTGTTTTATCAGGACCTTTCTTTTGAGACAAGGACTGTCTTGTAATGGTGCTCCGTTCTCCACCTTTTCACCCATTTCGCTGTAGGATCATTTCACTCTGCAGCCACTTCTAGGTTATCTTAATTGTGTCTGACTATGTGATTGGTTCTTATCCTCCAATCCGTCTAGTCCAGGGTCACTAGGCAGTAGTCTAAGGTGCCTTTGCTACATCCTTAGCTCATCTCTCACCTATATAGTAGCCTTGCATTGCTAACAGGCCACAATGTTGTGTGGCCAGGAGGCAGCTGTTCTGTGGCTTGTCATCACAGTCACCACTGGGGTTATACAAGAGTCACTGTGGTGCAGATCAGTGCAGATAACCTAGTTTCTTTGACTTCACTGGAAAACCAGGTTCCTTTTGACTATGGTTGAAAACTATGTCAAGCACTCAATTTGTTGAATTGATAATTTTGATATATAAATTTTTACAGTATGAACAAATACTGCATTTAGGTTTAGGTACTAGCAAATGTCCATTCTTTGGATGGCTCTACATTTGTACAAACGCCAAAGTTGTGAAAGTTCTAACATGAGTTATGTAACATATTTTTAACAGATTGACACTCCTTGCTCCTTGGAATAATTGCAGAAATGTACATAATTTAAAAACCAGTTTATTTACATCCGTATGCTGTGTGGTACAAAAACAAAACGTACAAAGAACTCATTATATTTTGTTTACAAGCTAAATGCATTACTTCTGTTTTTTATGTTCATAGATTAATCTCTGAAATGTTAGCACCTGAGATGCAAATTTATCTTGAAATAAAATTATGATGACATATACATTGTATAAAACCTATAAAACTCAACATAAAACCATAAGTTACTGACATAATTGACATTTATATTTATTCAGTTTGTTTGTTTATGTTTATAATTGGCAAATGCAAGACTTACTTTGAATGTCTGCTGCTGGTTAGCTGGGTTCTGATTTATGTAACGGTTTAAGATTAGATATGTGCATAAATTTTCATGGTTGTGAGTCTGAGTGAGCTAGTTGGATGTGGCTCCTGATTGATTTGAGCTGACCCCTGTGCCCAGTTTAAGGCCTATAGAATGGCCCTACACCCCTGTCTTCTTCCCACCAGATGGCCAGGTACTTGCCCTGGGCACAGCCAGCAGGAGTCACTCTCATCCAAACCACATGCTGACCTTGGCATTTCTGTGGGCAGGAAGGTAGGACAGGAGCTAAAATTGAAACACTTGTAGATATATTGGCACGGGGCTGTTCTGTGCCCTCATCTCAGATTAGCTGTGTACACCATTAGAATAGCGTCCGCCTGGCTTGTGGTACTGGTTGTGTCTGCAGTGCTAGGTCAATGTCCTACCACGATTATTCCTGGTCTGTCATTGACATCACTGGCAGTCACAGGTGTCACATCAGTGACATCATTTGCTGTGTCCACAGCGAGATACAACATTATCGCTGAACAACACGGCTGAACCAATAACACACTTATGTACTGAAAGACTGAACAATTTGACACTGTTATCATCCTGACACTGCGCTGATACTTTTATAGTGAATTCAGTGCTATTAGGTTATTTTATATATTATTTTACATTATTTATTAAACATATACTAAGTAAATCACTGTACATAATTAAATATGTAGTAATGGTCATACACTATGCACCAATGACATGTTGGTGGGATGCCCTTACTATTTTAACCTCGGTTAGACTAGTTAATATTACAAATTTTTTACAAATCAGTATTATTGCCTGAAACTTTCAGATCTGGCTGTAAAATAAATTATCTATCAGCAGTGTTTGACTGTAGATAAATTGTTCATCTCTGCATGTTATTGTTAGTATGACTGCAGTTATCCTTGATCATTACTTATTGTTTTGCAGTTCACTGTACTTTTAATTAATTATTGTTTCTGTGTACAGCCCTGATTGGAAGCTCTACCATACAAGGATAGCAAGGTCCTGTGTAGTTGTAAATATTTAAATGCCAGAACTGGTACCTAGATATTGTCTTACTGACCTAGTTTTGGAGTGAGTCCTGGAAATCTATTCAATAAGTGATGGTGTGCGCTTCCAATAACTGATGGCGTGGGCTATTGCTAAATGCAAGAGTAATTCCTAGAAACTCCCCTGGTGATAATATACATGTTTAATATACATGTTTAATGGGTCACATTCGGTCAACTTTTGTGCCAGGGTCATTGCTATTCCCAGGCACCAAAATCAACCTCTCTTCAAAGTATTGGTTTTGTGTTTAGTGGAAATTTTGCGAAAACAAGTGGGTTTTTTCCAGGACAAAAATTAATGTGCAATTTTTGTATTATGTAGTAGGTTTTATTCAAAAAAAATTGTTTGCCAAATTCATTACTCTGTGAAGGTACCTAGATGCAACATCTTTTTGCAAACTGTCTGTTCTAGATTTACAGAAACAAACCTGGTCTCAGTCTATGTCTCAGTCACACATTCCTTGATTGATGTTACCATTCAGTTGTAAGGTAAATCCAGCAGTTCTAAGGTAAAGTTGAGGAAGGCCACAACTGCCTTGGTACTTTGTAAGGTGTTGAGTAACCAGACTTCCGACACTTCTGCTCTGAGCAGTTTTCTAGGTCACCCTTATCTGACCCATACAGACATCTGATTGTAATCAGAATCTGACATGAAAACTTGCTGGATATCACAGAAATGTGGCCTAGCATACGGACGGTCGTCCTGGAGTTATATTCACGATAACACATTAAGCTTGCATCTTAAAGGTAATATGATGTATACATGTCATTTCTCATTGTGTTCAACACATTTTAATTATGCATGCCATGATTTATTGGTTTATTAATTTTCAAGACCGTTATGTGAGCGTCATGTTATTTCACTGCATTCTTGTAATACAGAGCTCTAATAGTTGTAGTTTGAACAAACCCATCCAGGCTGCTGTTGTCACCTGTGGACAGTGAGCTATAATAGTTGTAGTTTGAACAAACCCATCCAGGCTGCTGTTGTCACCTGTGGACAGTGAGCTCTAATAGTTGTAGTTTGAACAAACCCATCCAGGCTGCTGTTGTCACCTGTGGACAGTGAGCTCTAATAGTTGTAGTTTGAACAAACCCATCCAGGCTGCTGTTGTCACCTGTGGACAGTGAGCTCTAATAGTTGTAGTTTGAACAAACCCATCCAGGCTGCTGTTGTCACCTGTGGACAGTGAGCTCTAATAGTTGTAGTTTGAACAAACCCATCCAGGCTGCTGCTGTCACCTGTGGACAGTGAGCTCTAATAGTTGTAGTTTGAACAAACCCATCCAGGCTGCTGTTGTCACCTGTGGACAGTGAGCTCTAATAGTTGTAGTTTGAACAAACCCATCCAGGCTGCTGTTGTCACCTGTGGACAGTGAGCTCTAATAGTTGTAGTTTGAACAAACCCATCCAGGCTGCTGTTGTCACCTGTGGACAGTGAGCTCTAATAGTTGTAGTTTGAACAAACCCATCCAGGCTGCTGTTGTCACCTGTGGACAGTGAGCTCTAATAGTTGTAGTTTGAACAAACCCATCCAGGCTGCTGTTGTCACCTGTGGACAGTGAGCTCTAATAGTTGTAGTTTGAACAAACCCATCCAGGCTGCTGTTGTCACCTGTGGACAGTGAGCTCTAATAGTTGTAGTTTGAACAAACCCATCCAGGCTGCTGTTGTCACCTGTGGACAGTGAGCTCTAATAGTTGTAGTTTGAACAAACCCATCCAGGCTGCTGTTGTCACCTGTGGACAGTGAGCTCTAATAGTTGTAGTTTGAACAAACCCATCCAGGCTGCTGTTGTCACCTGTGGACAGTGAGCTCTAATAGTTGTAGTTTGAACAAACCCATCCAGGCTGCTGTGTCACCTGTGGACAGTGAGCTCTAATAGTTGTAGTTTGAACAAACCCATCCAGGCTGCTGTTGTCACCTGTGGACAGTGAGCTCTAATAGTTGTAGTTTGAACAAACCCATCCAGGCTGCTGTTGTCACCTGTGGACAGTGAGCTCTAATAGTTGTAGTTTGAACAAACCCATCCAGGCTGCTGTTGTCACCTGTGGGCAGTGAGCTCTAATAGTTGTAGTTTGAACAAACCCATCCAGGCTGCTGTTGTCACCTGTGGACAGTGAGCTCTAATAGTTGTAGTTTGAACAAACCCATCCAGGCTGCTGTTGTCACCTGTGGACAGTGAGCTATAATAGTTGTAGTTTGAACAAACCCATCCAGGCTGCTGTTGTCACCTGTGGACAGTGAGCTCTAATAGTTGTAGTTTGAACAAACCCATCCAGGCTGCTGTTGTCACCTGTGGACAGTGAGCTCTAATAGTTGTAGTTTGAACAAACCCATCCAGGCTGCTGTTGTCACCTGTGGACAGTGAGCTCTAATAGTTGTAGTTTGAACAAACCCATCCAGGCTGCTGTTGTCACCTGTGGACAGTGAGCTCTAATAGTTGTAGTTTGAACAAACCCATCCAGGCTGCTGTTGTCACCTGTGGACAGTGAGCTCTAATAGTTGTAGTTTGAACAAACCCATCCAGGCTGCTGTTGTCACCTGTGGACAGTGAGCTCTAATAGTTGTAGTTTGAACAAACCCATCCAGGCTGCTGTTGTCACCTGTGGACAGTGAGCTCTAATAGTTGTAGTTTGAACAAACCCATCCAGGCTGCTGTTGTCACCTGTGGACAGTGAGCTCTAATAGTTGTAGTTTGAACAAACCCATCCAGGCTGCTGTTGTCACCTGTGGACAGTGAGCTCTAATAGTTGTAGTTTGAACAAACCCATCCAGGCTGCTGCTGTCACCTGTGGACAGTGAGCTCTAATAGTTGTAGTTTGAACAAACCCATCCAGGCTGCTGTTGTCACCTGTGGACAGTGAGCTCTAATAGTTGTAGTTTGAACAAACCCATCCAGGCTGCTGCTGTCACCTGTGGACAGTGAGCTCTAATAGTTGTAGTTTGAACAAACCCATCCTGGCTGCTGTTGTCACCTGTGGACAGTGAGCTCTAATAGTTGTAGTTTGAACAAACCCATCCAGGCTGCTGTTGTCACCTGTGGACAGTGAGCTCTAATAGTTGTAGTTTGAACAAACCCATCCTGGCTGCTGTTGTCACCTGTGGACAGTGAGCTCTGTTTGCAGCACCTCACCATGACTACTGGTGCAGACTCATTTCCCCCCACGGTTCAGGCTACATTGTTTAATTTTAGCCTCAAATATATTTGTTTTAGTCACTTTTTTTGTACTTGTCAAGTGGCAGTACTGAACTAGGACATGTGGTCATTGACACTGATTTATGACATGAGCATTACTCTGCAGTTGCATGTAATAGCTGCTAGACATGGCAGCTAGACGTCAGACGGACTCAGCTGGGCAGTAGCTGCGTCAGCAAATTATATATGCCATCTGAGCATGTAATGTAAAAACACTGTTAGCACATTCACATGGTACTGTATATTATCATCAATTATAAGCAGTTTTTTATTTTCACAGAATAGATAATTTAGTTCTGGGCACACTCTATACTGACCTAGTTTATGCATTCATGAAACACAAGTTTCAATGGCTGGAGGTGTAGAATCTTGTAGATATTGGTAATGCCAACAATTGTTCATGTATGTACTTAGTACCGGTAATTTAGTATGATATATAATATTTTGTACATTTTTTGATGTTTCGAAACAAATTACGCATCTAATTCTAATTTATATATTGACAACATGACAAGGTGTAGTGTGCATTGGTCAGTTGTCACCAAGAAAGTGTAATCAGATGTTTGTGTGTTGTCACTTGTCAATTTCTGACGTGTATTGAGTCGGTGCTGCTACAAGTGATTATAAAATATGAAAAGGACATCCTGGAGTTAGACGGTGAAAAAGTGATTTGGATACTTGAGACAAGTGCAGTGTGGCTGGTAAATTTAGAACGGACTTGACTGTAAGGGGATATCTCCATGGCCGATTTAGTGGATGTTTGACTAACGGGATGATGCCAGTCATGACAGTTGCAGCTATAATAAAACATAGTGAGATACTAACAATTTATTTTTTGTCAATATGTATTTCACAACCTTTTGCATCATTTTGTGTACATGTACACCTTAAAGTAAGTAAGATCTGTCTTACTCAAATCTAATCTGGGTTTCTTATTTGATAGTTTGCCTTTAGTGGACTGCCAATGTAAACGAACTTCAATTTTAAATTGAACATTAAAAATGAACTATTGCTTTTCTCATAATGTCTACTAGTAACATTGTCATGTTTTGTTATCTAGTCTACATTTTATTATTTGTCATGGTTAGGCTTCCTTTTCCTTGCCTGAATCTGGTCATCGATGGTGAAGGTTTCACTGAACCCGTATAGTGTTTGTGGGCGACACTCGACACTCCCCCGTCTTTTCTGTGGCCTCAGGACACATACTCCTTAGTCCTTATCAGGTCAAGTCCAGCATAAACGTTGGCACACTTTGTATGTTGAGAGATTCTAATCATGTTGATTGGAAGTGGAGACATTGATGAATTGATTTGGACTATAAAATTATATAAGCCAAAGCATGTACTATAAATTAGAATACAATTGTCTGTGTTGGGTTTGTTGCTCAATGACAATTGAATTAATGCCATCTGGCAAAGCACTGTAGATTGGCAGTGGCACAATCGTTTCATACTTAATAAATGATCAGAAAGTGTAATTAACACTGTGGCAGTCTGCCAAGGCAAAATCATGATTTATAATAGTAAATCTTCTCGAAGAAAATCAATGCACATGCCATATTGGCATGAGGAAAAGAAGCATGGTGTATGATTTATTTGGCACTTTTATCTATGTACAGTAAAACATGCATGTACAGAAGTCATAGGCCACAGCCATGTACAGTGAGTTAGGATTTAATAACTCACCCAAGCAAATGTATAGCTGCTAGGTAGTTGTGGGTTGAATCACTAAGCACTGCACCTGTTGGCTGGTAATGGTTGTTGGCCTGGTTTGGTTTCAGTAACAGAGTTAGTTACATCATCTTATTGTCTGCAGCTCCCACTCATGAGTCATTACAAAGTGCAACTGGGATTGGTCAGATTGGTTCGAGATCTCAAATGGAAGGGTGTTTAGTATGTTCAATAGTGAGTGACCTTTCCACAAATAACTTTAAATAACTTTTCCAATTTAAAAAAAAATTATAATTGCTTTTTTGTGATATTGTTTTACTTATTGCCAGCTAATAATGTTTTATGTTTAGCGAAATTGACATGTAAAGAATCATTATTTGTAATACAGTGTATACACGTTCCCTCATACTTGTGTCATGTGACCTTTTCATTAACCTACCATCAAGAACATTATGATTTCACATGAAGTCAGGTAGTGTTCATATCTTTGTTATTCAATATTCCTCACCACATTGAAAGTTTGTATTTTGGCCGACTGTCTGAAGAAGCTGCCTTAATTCTGGAACTTGTGCATTCACGCACACTGTCTTTCATCTGACACAGTCTTAGTAGCCAGTGTCTGTGAAACCAGATGTTATCACTTATCAGCTGTCTTTCTCATCTTTCCTGAACAGTTCATGCTTTGTGTCATCACCTCAAAGGCTGCTACTACGTGTGACACTAAAAGGTTCGCTTTTGTGCTACCACAATCATCAGTAAAGAAATTGGAGAAAACATCCCACTGGCAAATTATTGCGGGGTAATTTCAGCGCTGATAACATTGGGCATCCCTGTGGCGTAGCTGTGCAAATGTCTGATGTTAAATCACTTAAATTATGCGTACTGGGTCACATGCGGCTTGGCCGCGATGTAATTTATTGTTCCCGATGGTTGATTGTGTAAAAAATTGCTGTACTGCTCTGACCTAGACACATGTAAATTGAGATCCAGGTAAGGCCAGTATGTTAGTTATTTATAGCAAGTCGAAGCGAACTGCGCCAGTTGGTAATATCGAGTGAGACATTTGGCCTGTAATGAGCCCCCGGGGAGTTGTGGTTCGGTGTTTTATAGGTGCACATAATTAGTAATGCCACTTTCGAGTCAAGATTGATCACTGCGAGGTTCTCTAGGTTTCGCATGCCCACCCGCGTGTAACAGTTTCCCGCATAAATCTCGCTGCGCCTTGTCATAAATGCTGCTGCATAAAAACACTGGGCCAGTGAAACAGCATCATGATATGACCAGAGGTTCCGCAGTGCCTTCTGTAATAAAACTGACAGTGAGCATGTAGCCCCTGGCAGATAGATGTATGGCAAAAAACCGCCACCATTTTTCCGCGTCGTCACTTTGCCCCACGCTTCTGTGCTTTATGGATCAGTCGGCTGTGAGTACAACGGGTAATCAGCCGGGTAATCAGCTGGGTAGTCTTTAACATCCTACACCTGGTGGATATTATATAGCAGCTGCCTTGTTCTCTGCTTTTATGGTGGAAGGAACCTTTGGAACAATTAGTGCCTGGATATTCTTGTGTCTCACTGTTCATTTGTCAAACTCTTCCAGTTCAAGGCCTGGCCATGACTCCGGTTGGTTGGTCGGTGGGTCGCTTCCATGCTGCTTCTCTAACAAATTGTTCAGGCCAGCTCAAGTTCCCATCGCAAGCATTAGTGCTGGGAGTGATCCCTCAGTTGGCCTAGGTGTCATTTAACCCTTTTTCACAGCCAATATCCCCAGAGGGAGGGCTGTGTTAAAGAACATCAGCTGACTGAGCTGACCCATACTGGCCATGAATGAGTGGCCTTGAAGGAGAGATGGATGACCGCCAGTCAGCTGACACAGTCACAATGGCCAGTGAGGTCAGTGTTACTAGTTAGACAGGTCTCAGCCGGGTGTCCTGTTGCTTCTTGTGCCAGTTGGACTTTGGTTTCATTCACAACTCACACACTGAAGTTCCCTTGCTTTGATCTTTGATCTGATGTCACCTGAAATTGTGGCCTTACTTGGACTGTGATACTGCAGCCTCCATTGCCCTCCACCCACTGGGGACCTTGCTGAGATAACACAAATCTGTCATGAAAGACAGTCTGTAGAAGTGGTGGTTGTCTGGTGAAATGATAGTTTGATGCCACCTGCTGCTGCTTAGAAACTAGGGCCGTTTCGTTCATCATAGAGACACTAAAAGCCGGTGGTTCCTTCTATCTGGTGTCTATGCCAGGGGAAGTAAAAGATCCCACAAGGGGGGTCAATGTGTAATCTGTAGTGGCCTCACTAATTCTAGAGAAGGACAACTCCCGCGCGTTAGCCCAAGTTTGTGGCCGTTTGGAGGAAACCACCTGAGAACCTCCCATTGCCTGTTGGTCCCCGCTGTCTGGTGTCTGTAGCTGTCTGTGTTAAGGGAAGTAAAATATTGTACACAGCGGGTGAATGTGTAACCTCTCTTAGACTCACTGTGTGATGGTCTTTATCTCTACCCCACTACAACTTGCTCCCATTGGTTGGAGTAGCTTCCTGGTTGGGTGTTTGAGAAGCACTGAGCAGGTACACAATACATTTTATCGCTGTCATTGGATCAAGTGACTCCTATGTGAATGTACATCGATGTCATCCATCATAAATGTAAGGAAAAAAATTTAAATGAAAGAATCACCACCATATAACACTGAGGACACTATTTCTTTGTCCTGGTGCCTTATCACAAAGGTCATTGTCTCTGTGACACTTGCAAAAGTGTCCTGGTAGTACTTCCTGGTGTAGACAGTTCTTAAAACAAGATCCCTGTTGATGATATACAGCGAAATCAAATTAAAGAGCAAAATCAGGTTTACGAGCTCATCAAAATGTTAGTGACACAGTCCCCAGCACTCACCAGGCTGTTGAACTTGCGGTGTGATTATACTCATGATGACATAATAGCACATTGCCATTTTTAGAAGATTGTGACTTGGTTAAGTGTAATCACCATTACAAGTTAACATTTCCTGCTTGAGTAATAAGTTAGATAAAAACCTGGAAAACCATCTTCTGTGTCAGTGGGTGTGTAGGTAGTGCTGTCCGTCCGCCAATCCGTCCATCCATCCATCCATCCATCCAGAGGATGGGCAGATTATTATTATAACACGTCTAGTTCTTTAACAGTCTGTATTATGTTTGAAGTTTACATTAAAACAAATATTTTGAGTAAATCTACATAGTTTTCCTGGCAGTTTACTATAATAATTCACTGTTAAAAGATATCAAAGAAGTACATGTAGAAACTAAGTTTACTATATGTTCAAAATGAAAATAATGTCAAACAACATTAATTAGATGAAAGTGTATAATGTTGAGTTTTAAAATGTAATGGAAAGTTACATTTCTGACCACTGACTTTGTTAATGTGTCATTGGTCATGTGCTACATTAAGTTGAACAGGTGAGAGTGTCAGTGATGTCATCGCCATTATGGTCTATGACAGCACGATCACGCCACAGTCGCTGTCCTTGTACTCAGTGTGTGAATCAGCCCAGTTAACTTTGTCTCTTCTGCATTTACCTTCACGCCTTCATCTGTTGACCCAGTACCTTTTTCTTCTGTGTACCACTTGGTTATGTCAGGAGACTGTATGCTCCAGGCAGCACAGTGTTGTAAACCAACATTAAATAGAATCTGTTGTTAAATGTAAGGTGTTGTTTTAAAATTTGCAAAGTGGAAGAGGAAATTATTTCTGTGACACACTGGTGAAACTAGTTCTGTCACATGACACATATTGGTGAAAGTGTCCCAGTCGTGCTTCCAGGTGTTGACACTTGACAGGTTCTCATTAGTAAACAAGTCAACAAAGAACACTAATGAATATAAGTAAAGTTTATGAGCCCATGAATAGTTTTTATTAGAGAAACGGTACACCATTTTATTCAAGGCTGTTATGAATGTCCTTGAAATCATTTAGGTGGGGCCAGCTGAGGTAATGCATCAACTATTGTCTTGTCTATAAAGGTGAGAATGATGTGCTTACTGACTCACCAGCTGTCATTGCCCTGTCAACTATTACAACGCCATCATCAACTTGACATCAAGTCATTTAGCCCTTTGGCTATTGCAGACCAAGATTGTTGACGTTCAGTTCTGTTGTAGTGTTTCCATAGTATCCTACAGACTGTTATGAAAGAGAAACTAAACTATTACATTTTCACTGAAGACTGCTATATGGTCCCACCCTCACAGGCTGCTGCATTGCTTCACCCTCACAGGCTGATACATTGCTTCACCCTCACAGGCTGATACATTGCTTCACCCTCATAGGCTGTTGCATTGCTTAACCTTCACAGGCTGCTGCGTTGCGTCACCCTCACAGGCTTCTGCATTACTTCACCCTCACAGGCTGCTGCATTGCTTCACCCCCATAGGCTGTTGCATTGCTTCACCCTCACAGGCTGTTGCATTGCTTCACCCTCACAGGCTGCTGTATGGTCCCACCCTCACACACTGCTGTATGGTCCCACCCTCACACACTGCTGTATGGTCCCACCCTCACACACTGCTGTATGGTCCCACCCTCACACACTGCTGTATGGTCCCACCCTCACACACTGCTGTATGGTCCCACCCTCACACACTGCTGTATGGTCCCACCCTCACACACTGCTGTATGGTCCCACCCTCACACACTGCTGTATGGTCCCACCCTCACACACTGCTGTATGGTCCCACCCTCACACACTGCTGTATGGTCCCACCCTCACACACTGCTGTATGGTCCCACACTCACAGGTTGCTGTATGGTCCCACGTTCACAAGCTGCTTTATGATCCCACCCTCCAGACAATTATATGGTCCCACCCTCACAGACAGCTATATGGTTCCCATGCCAATCTTTGTTATGGCTTTAATAGTGTTTCATGTCTAAATCTACTATCATTGTCTTGTAAGTACCTGTTGTGTGGATATACATGTGATTTAGTGTGACAAATGTCCTCAGTAGCATTTTGATGATGGTAATCATGCTTTAATATCGTTTAATATACTGTTATCAGGTTTTCAGTAACACTGCCAAATCTTTGATATTGGCATGTGTGGGGACTATGCTATACATTGTAGCAATGGCAATTGATCACGTCTTGTCATGTCTTGCCTACACATGTGTAATAGCTTCAGTGATTCATTTTTTTCAGATCTGTGTTACGTGTTTCTGTTCACGATTATGCCTAATGCATAATTAATCTTTTTGTTGCACTCCTGGTGATAAGTTCTTCAGTGCATTGTTGTTTCTGGATTACCTTAATGGTTGCCAGTTCTAGATGTTTGTTTAAACAGCTAGTATTGCTATTTGTAAACTACTTTGCTGTTGAAACGTTGATGTGAAATGATGGAGTTAACAACCTGGAAAGGAACGCTGTATTCAACGGTCACAACAAATGAGGGCTTTAGTGTTGTACTAAATTGGTTAAGACATTGAGTATCCCTTGATAGTGACTGACTGCTTTGATCAAGTCTTTAACAAGATTGCCACCTAGAGATTCAACTCTAGATGGCAGGTGGACTAGGAAGCCATTTGGCTTATTGAGAGTCCAACCTATCTATCTAAGAATACCCCGCCCGTCTTAGGTATATGTCGATTTTATTTTTAAATATATTAACACTACTAGCACCTACACAATCAGCTGATAATCTGTTCCATTCGTTTACTGTTCTTTGTGAAAATTAAAATTTTCTAATATCCAGTCTACACTGCTTCTTTGCTAATGTAACTCCATGTCCTCTATTCCTTCTCTCTTCTTTGACTGTGAAAAAAATATTTCTGTCAATATTTTCATACCCATTCAATATTTTAAACACATCAATCTGATCTCCTCTCAATCTTCTGGTTTCTAGTGTTGTTAAACCACATTCTTTTAGACGCAAGTGAAGACAGTGCATGACTTGTATGTCAAGTAATGAGAACATGAAAGATAGAAAGAACAACTTGTAGTGACTGGGTCAAGTAATGAGAACATGAAAGATAGAAAGAACAACTTGTAGTGACTGTGGGTCAAGTAATGAGAACATGAAAGATAGAAAGAACAACTTGTAGTGACTGGGTCAAGTAATGAGAACATGAAAGATTGAAAGAACAACTTGTAGTGACTGGGTCAAGTAATGAGAACATGAAAGATAGAAAGAACAACTTGTAGTGACTGTGGATCAAGTAATGAGAACACGAAAGATTGAAAGAACAACTTGTAGTGACTGTGGGTCAAGTAATGAGAACATGAAAGATAGAAAGAACAACTTGTAGTGGCTGGGTCAAGTAATGAGAACATGAAAGATTGAAAGAACAACTTGTAGTGACTGGGTCAAGTAATGAGAACATGAAAGATAGAAAGAACAACTTGTAAGGGTCAAGTAATGAGAACACGAAAGATTGAAAGAACAACTTGTAATGACTGTGGGTCAAGTAATAAGAACACGAAAGATAGAAGGAACAACTTGTAATGACTGTGGGTCAAGTAATGAGAACACGAAAGATAGAAAGAACAACTTGTAATGAATGTGGGTCAAGTAATGAGAACATGAAAGATTGAAAGAACAACTTGTAATAACTGTGGGTCAAGTAATGAGAACACGAAAGATAGAACAACTTATAGTGACTGTGGGTCAAGTAATGAGAACACGAAAGATAGAAAGAACAACTTGTAATGACTGTGGGTCAAGTAATGAGAACACGAAAGATAGAAAGAACAACTTGTAATGACTGTGGGTCAAGTAATGAGAACACGAAAGATAGAAAGAACAACTTATAATGACTGTGGGTCAAGTAATGAGAACACGAAAGATAGAAAGAACAACTTGTAGTGACTGGGTCAAGTAATGAGAACATGAAAGATAGAGAGAACAACTTATAGTGACTGTGGATCAAGTAATGAGAACACGAAAGATAGAGAGAACAACTTATAGTGACTGGGTCAAGTAATGAGAACACGAAAGATAGAAAGAACAACTTATAGTGACTGTGGGTCAAGTAATGAGAACACGAAAGATAGAAAGAACAACTTATAGTGACTGTGGGTCAAGTAATGAGAACACGAAAGATAGAAAGAACAACTTGTAGTGACTGGGTCAAGTAATGAGAACACGAAAGATAGAAAGAACAACTTGTAGTGACTGGGTCAAGTAATGAGAACACGAAAGATAGAAAGAACAACTTATAGTGACTGTGGATCAAGTAATGAGAATATGAAAGATAGAAAGAACAACTTGTAGTTGTAGTGACTGTGGATCAAGTAATGAGAACATGAAAGATAGAAAGAACAACTTGTAGTTGTAGTGACTGTGGATCAAGTAATGAGAACATGAAAGATAGAAAGAACAACTTGTAGTTGTAGTGACTGTGGGTCAAGTGATGAGAACATGAAAGAAAGAAATGACTGGTATGGTTGAGAGAAAAGAAGGGTAGTTAGTTGGCATATAATCAAAATCCCGGAGTCTGACTTCTAGGCTAGCATCTTGACTAGGAAGATGAGTTGCAAGACTCGTACAGCCATGGACATTGGATGCCATGTTAGACCATCATCACCTTCACAGCTTCACAGCTTCACTTGCAACAGAAGTGACAACTAATGATGATGTGACTGCTTAAATTATGACTACAAATTAACGTTGTGACCAGGCATCATATGATCACTGATAAAATGCTGTAGACCTGTTCCATTGAGTGGTTTTGTAGTAAGATTATCTCGAATGAAGATGTCAAAATAATACTAGTAGACTGTTAAAAGCTATATGTATTCATGTAATATATCAGAGTGTGATTATCTGGGGAGCCACTGTTTGTGAGCAGGATGATTGATTTGGGTGGACCTGTAATTTAATATATAGCATGTAGAAAAAAATGTGTAAATTTATAACAGGTTTTTGCATGTATAAGATTCTGTACTGCTGATATGTTTGAGGTAAACCTTAAATACTGCCTTCTAGCTTGCAGCCTAGAATGCACACAGTGACGCGCGTGCGCGCGCGCGTGCGCGTGCGTGGACACACACACACACACACACACACACACACACACACACACACACACACACACACACACACACACACACACACAACCAAATATATATCAATACAAATGTTAGAGGTACTTGTTTAATTTTCTTGACATCTGATGCATGCATTCATGGGTGCTTGCATAACTGCATGTATGCTTGTGCACTGGTGCATGTGTGGGTTGCTGTCCTGTGGGATTCTGTCTGTCTGTCCCCCAGCTGATTCGTTGCTACCCTGGGGATGTTAATGTTTGAAGCAGTTAGTGATGGAGTGGTCTGAGAAGCAGATCGTCTCAAATGGATACTCAAAATGCACAGCCAGCGCTGAGTTGAACATGGTGCAGGTTATTTATAGGCTGACCTTGATAGTGATTAAGTGTGCCTGTCGGATGTAGGTCACTTGATGTCACCTGTCCTCCAACGGCACAGCGCGTTCAGCTGCGGCATAGTGCTGTGAGCTGCTGGCACAGTGCATTCAGCAGGACTGTTATTGTTCTCAAGCCAACATTCAATCACTTAATCAGCTTAATGCAACACTGCATATAGGTCAGTGGTTGCAGGCTGCAGTGTACTCACTTAGCACCAACCAACTGAACCCTTCCAGCCAGGTAGAACTTTCTCCCACGGCCAGCTGGTCATTCGGTCACTTGTGTCGGTGCATGACCGGTCATTGTGCCAACATTAATCTCAGCTTATTAGACAGAGCTGGATTTGATTCTGATGGGTTGAAATGTTTGCTATCAGGTTGCTCTGTATCATAAGACACGATGTTACACTTAGATATTGCAGTGCATCTAGGTACAGTGACTTGTGTAAGTTGTGTTAATGCCTTAAAACACAGAGCACAGACATTACATAACTTGTGTAGTCAGCACATTTCCTTACAGTCCACTGTAGTTGAGTTAGTCATTATATAATTCAGGGTAGGCTATGACTTGTCACCACTCACCAGGATGCTTCCTTGTTGGGGTGAGAGAAAGTGCACTGTGATGTAACGTGTTGGGTTGGCATGCTTCCCTTATCAGTCACTGCCAGAGACTGGTGATTTCAGGGGTGGTCCCATAAGTTTGCAAAGTCACAAACCATTAAGTAGGGGTGTGTTTTGGCCATCATTAAGTATCACAGGGAAATAGATTGCTACAGTTGCAGCACCTGGTGAGGAAAACATGAATGTACTTTGATAAAATTCGCAAGCACTACACCAGAATGTAATATTTGTGTGTGTTCCATTTCTTTGCTGATCAAAGTACTCTTGAAGGGGTCTCTCATTTTCAAATAATGTTGCCATATTAGCTCAGTGTTTAGATTGTCACAGGTAAAAAGCATTGCTTCCTACGTCTTTCTTAACTAACTGTGTTAGATATCAGCACCAACATCATTGCGATGGGATTTCCCGCGGAGAAGCTGGAAGGCGTGTACAGAAACAACATAGAAGATGTGGTGAGGTAAGTGTCACTTCACTTCTATATATTAAACAACAGAGTATGTGATGAGGTAAGTGTCACTTCACTTCTATATATTAAACAACATAGAGGATGTGGTGAGGTAAGTGTCACTTCACTTCTATATATTAAACAACATAGAGGATGTGGTGAGGTAAGTGTCACTTCACTTCTATATATTAAACAACATAGAGGATGTGGTGAGGTAAGTGTCACTTCACTTCTATATATTAAACAACATAGAGGATGTGGTGAGGTAAGTGTCACTTCACTTCTATATATTAAACAACATAGAGGGTGTGGTGAGGTAAGTGTCACTTCACTTCTATATATTAAACAACATAGAGGATGTGGTGAGGTAAGTGTCACTTCACTTCTATATATTAAACAACATAGAGGATGTGGTGAGGTAAGTGTCACTTCACTTCTATATATTAAACAACAGAGTATGTGATGAGGTAAGTGTCACTTCACTTCTATATATTAGACAACATAGAGGATGTGGTGAGGTAAGTGTCACTTCACTTCTATATATTAAACAACATAGAGGATGTGGTGAGGTAAGTGTCACTTCACTTCTATATATTAAACAACATAGAGGGTGTGGTGAGGTAAGTGTCACTTCACTTCTATATATTAAACAACATAGAGGATGTGGTGAGGTAAGTGTCACTTCACTTCTATATATTAAACAACATAGAGTATGTGGTGAGGTAAGTGTCACTTCACTTCTATATATTAAACAACATAGAGGATGTGGTGAGGTAAGTGTCACTTCACTTCTATATATTAAACAACATAGAGGATGTGGTGAGGTAAGTGTCACTTCACTTCTATATATTAAACAACATAGAGTATGTGGTGAGGTAAGTGTCACTTCACTTCTATATATTAAACAACATAGAGGATGTGGTGAGGTAAGTGTCACTTCACTTCTATATATTAAACAACATAGAGGATGTGGTGAGGTAAGTGTCACTTCACTTCTATATATTAAACAACAGAGTATGTGATGAGGTAAGTGTCACTTCACTTCTATATATTAAACAACATAGAGGATGTGGTGAGGTAAGTGTCACTTCACTTCTTTATATTAAACAACAGAGTATGTGGTGAGGTAAGTGTCACTTCACTTCTATATATTAAACAACATAGAGGATGTCGTGAGGTAAGTGTCACTTCACTTCTATATATTAAACAACATAGAGGATGTCGTGAGGTAAGTGTCACTTCATTTCTATTCATAGCTTTATGTAGAGACTCGTCCACCTGTCATTTGGACGGGTAAAAAACGAATATGGACGGGTAGAAAAATGGGTGGATGGATAAAAAAATGAAGGAGCAAAAAAGGTCTTCCAAAACCATATATTTGTAAAGTTGCAAAATTTGTATTATTTATTTTGTATCACATTAAGTGCGTGCTAATTGTACACATACTGTCCTAGTTTGGGAACACTTATGTGCAAATTACACTAGTGAAAATAAAGAATCTGAATAGTATAGTTTATGCCTTAAAACAAATTAACAACAACCATTTGGACAGCAAAGTATGTTCTGTAGGCTTTATGTCACTAAATTTCTAAAATAATTGTGCAGAATAATAATACTATATGTATACGCACACGATATTAAACAGTTTAATATTTATTTATGGGTTATCCTTATTTATACGCTATGTAAATACTGTGATATAAGTAGTACACATTAAATATTGGCTATCTATGGAAAAAACCAGAGAGTGGCATTGTGTGTCAATTGCTGTGTGAAAGCACATGACAGAGTGATGCCGCCCGGAATAAACCATGTCACTGCGCTGAGTGTTGACCTACAAAGGGTCCTGTCTCACAAAAGCAGATCCAGCTGACACCTGAAATAATCTCCAAGGGGGTGCTCCATGTGAACGTTTCTCAGGTTTTTCTAATCAGCCATTTGCATTTAACACACTTGAAAGGCTGTCAGATAACCACTTTGGCGTTCCCGCTATTCAGTCCACGCCCCGGTCAGGTCATTTCACAAATGGGAAACATTTGGTGTGAATTTCAAGAAACACCAGCTCCATTTGGCCAGTTGGAGAGTAAGCTGGAGATAAGGAGTACATGGGACTTGTTGACCAACTCATTGTGGGACAGGATACGCTTTGTAGTGAGTGTAAAAGGAAGTGTGGGCCGGCCTGGCTGCTGGCTGCTGCCTGCTGCCTGCTGCCTGCCTGCTGGTTGCTGGTTGCTGGCTGCACTCACTCAGGTGGGTGACGGCAGGTCACTGGGTTTCTAGAGCAACCACCAAGTGCCTGAGGGCCTCTTGTGGTGGTGGGCTCAGATACAGTGTCAGGCCACTATTGGTCCGTGGGGGGTGGGCTGATGAAATATTGGTGGTTATCATGTCCACTATCAAAGGCAAGGTAGAGTTGTGGTGTAGCACTCCTTCTGTAACCAGGATGTGCTGGGACTCGTGGCCTCGAGTAATCTGTGTGAGGCATCATATGAAATAGCACTAAACATACAACCTTTGATTTTTTTTTCTCAAACTTTCATGTTATTTAATAAGTGTTAATGAGACAATGTTCACAATCAATTTGAGGTCAGTCTGACATGTTTTTACTAAGTGGTATGCATATTATAAGTTGTTACAACACACAATGACAATCAAGAAAATTGTAGGTTACCCAATTAGATTAGACAAGGTCAGGTTAAATAACTTTAATGTTATATGTATCACATTCCTTACATGTATATCATTCAGTAAAATGGTAACCTGAACTCTGCAACATAGACCCTCACGCCAAACTTCAGTGAATTTTTTTTCATTTATTCAATGTACATTCGACCTGTACAGTTGAATATAGCTCACGAAAAATAGGATTTGACTGTTCAACAAGATAATAAAATAAATGCGTGTTCATCATATCTATATTTGAACATCATTTTAGCGATTTAAAAAGAAGAATTGATCAATCGTAATGACGTGTCCTGTTACCGTGTTTTTTCTGTATATAGGCAAGTGAAATATTAATCAGACTTCATTATTAACTATTCAATGTAACTCAAATGAGACTGGCTTCGTAGAAATGACGGTTGTTCACCTTTGTACAGAGGTAGGTTATAAATAATTGGTAACAAGGATTCATTACAACCTGCTAATATCGTGTTCTGATATAGACACTTACTAAACCACATTTCATGTCATAGCATATTGGGGTGCAGAAACCATGCATGACAGTGACTCGGGCAGCATGAATTCAATCACTGTTTTTTCTACCATCCTGAAAAGTTAACAAAAATAGTCATTTTCTGAACATGTTATTTTATAAAATTCAAATACACACAACAAATGAAACAAAATGTTAGTTTTCCATGTACATGTACTGTATGTTGCTGCACGTATCTTAATAGATAAGTACAGTAGCTATGGTTATGTAGTGCATTTCTACTAGATGTGTGCCTACGAACTACGCATTTAGACATTATGCCTTCAGACACCATTCATATTTACGAAAAATTCTATCTGTTTCGGATATATGTAAATGTTATTGGTCCAAGTGCATACAGCAGTGACTGTTTTTTGATACAGTCACCAAAAATAGTTATTTTTGTGCATCAATTGTATGTTGTCAGATCATTGGTAATTTAAGTATTTTAGGTGTTTGAATGTGTACAGTCATTATGGTAGATCAACAACAAAACCATATACAATAATAAAATAATTATAATTGGTTCTTGATGCCTAATATCCTTTTGGCCAATGAAGGCTTGGAATCTGTCCCCTTGGTGTAAATTACAGTAATCCTGGGCGATTCATGGCACCTGATGCGTACCAAGGGTATACATGGTTTGATTGATGACAGCTTCCTATTATTTGAGTTTTATTCAGTGAAATTAACCTATGTTTCCTTTTCCTTTCAGTGACTATTTGGCATAGAGTGAAGAAAACACTTGCTATATAAATATAAATATCATTATAGATTTTGTGCTCCCAAGTTGATCGTTTCTGTGAAGGGCCTGACACGATACATGAGCAGTGACTGCACTTGTCCAACTGTAGTGCTCACAGGTCAATGACCTCTACTGTTACATGAGACAGCAAGTGCCAAGGGGGCATTAATGCATTATTACTTTGCCTCTCTCCCACTGCCTCACAAGTGTAGGTATGGTGGTGATATGTTACCAACCAAAGCCAGCCACTGTTATAAGTGTCACGTATGGGGCTCTGTAGCACAGTAAATAGAACATCGCACTCTCAGTCCACAGAACCCCGGTTTGAATCATGCTCTGCGATGTTATATTGTTCATTGGGCAAGTTCGTTCAGTTTATGTTGCTCCAGTTCACTCGGCTGTATGAATGAGTAACTGGCTGGCATACAAATACTAGTCATGTGTTAATTGCAGCATGTCTGAATGCTCCCCAGACTGGACACACAAGTCAAGATCGTAGTCAGTTGAACAAGTCTGATAGGGGGTACAGTGTAAAGTGCTCTCAGCTGTCCTAGTAACTGGACTTTATCAACTTACCTTCACAGTGTGCATGTTTGTATGCGCATAGTGTGTAGTGTGCACTCATGTCGGGAGATATTTTACTTATGGGCGGACAGTCATTATTATTATAACCTAGGCTGCACTGGATGGTTAATTTAAATGTAGATTTTTCTGTAAACTGTCTAAGCACATGTGACATTAAACAACTTACCTTATGTGGCAATGTTATGAAAATTTTATAATCATATTGTTTTTCAGAAAAGTCTACCCAAATATGATACCCCTCTAGTGGCAATTGTTTTAATATTTGCATTCTGCAAACCATTATAAATCCATGAGCAACAGTGTCTATGTACTGCCATCTCATGAAAAGTCTCATTATTCACCATTCTGCACCAAATAGTCCCATGCAAAAGTCGTTTAAGGTACTGAAGAAATTCACACATCACGCGCAATTGTCATTTACTTGTGGAATCTTTCAGTAGGTAACGAATGGTGTAGAACTCACTAAATATATGACGTGTCTGTGGCCAGTGATTGGGCAAGTGCACAGAGGACACTGAGCCAGGCAGTGTCTATCTAGATACACTGATACAGACGCTAGATAAGGTACAAGGTCTGCTACAGCCAGCGTTTACTATCTGGCTATATTGAGCCTGCTGTCACTGTCAGACTGTGAAAGCATTGGCAGGGCTGGTTCCAGGGGTGCATGCAATGTGCAGAACTGTCCATTGGTCCAGTTTGCCTAAACAAGCGTCGAACTTGGTTTTGTTGATGAATTTTGAAGGTAAAGAAGTTGACTGTCACTCCATTTTGGTACTCATGCCTTTATGCAGGATCAAATTTTTGCTAGTCCAAAATGTGCAAGTAGATATGTGTCTCGGTGCATGTGTTAACACAATTCAGAGCAAATGTGCACTGAGCGAATAATCTAAAAACTTTTTTGTCTTCAAATTTCTGCCCATCCATTTATCCATCAACTCAAATTTGTACCTGTCCAAAATTAATTGTACTGGTCCAAATGACAAGTGTACTGGTCTCTAGGTTAAGATATGTAATTGTTGTAATGGCACCAATGAAATGTTGAATCACATGGATGTCATTAGTGGCTACTCATCTAGATCTGCTGCATGACCAACACAGCCTGTTATACAATTTAGCAAGCGTTTCTAAAATACAAAAAGCAGCTGACGTATTACTGATGACACTCTGTGACACATCAGCATCACTGAGTGTCCCAGTGGAGCATTCTCATGTGGACATTTTTCAGTACACATGATCATTATGATAGGAGCAAAATTGATTTCAAAGAACAAAACCAGGCTTGTAATCTCGTAATAATAGTGAAACAGTCTAGTCTTGGGGGGGGGGAGGTTAGAGGAAGCAGCATCCTCCCTCATCGACTAGTTTGTACAATAGCCTATCAAGCACTCTTATCTACACAACCAGCATATCTAAATTCAATGCTAACTCCAGCAAGAAATTCCAGACAGCCACGCTCAACCAGTAGTAACCCTCTTTACATTCCTGGGTGAAAACGAAAGCTGGGACCCGAGCTTTCTCGGTTGCCGCACCAACTGTGTGGAATTCGCTTCCTGCCAGTGGTAAATCAGAATGTAATATAGTTTCATTCCCCCAACGTCTAAAAACCTATCTCTTTAATGCTGCCTAACCTCGTTAGTCTTCTAGCTTCTTCTTCTTGACAACTCACGCAATGTTTTACTATTACGCGTTTGCTTAATCCCTTGGTTTTGTCGCGCCACTGAGCATGCTCTTCGAGGATATTGGCGCAAAAGAAGTAATCTCCTGCTTCATCCCCCGTATTAGTTAATGATGGTTGTAACTTCCACATGCCGGTCTCCTCAAGGTTTCTTCCACATACCTTTTGGTGCTGCTTGTCACAGGATGATCCATGTCTAGTAAACAAGTGTTGTACGAGTACAACTGTGGTAAATAACTTACTTGTTAGGGCTGGTGGACACTTGAGTGAGGGATCACTGGTGAATCACCATGTAACATCTACGTGGGTGTGTCAAACAGAAACAACAGTGACATGGTGGGTTGGTACCTTTGGTGGGACGTCAGAAGTCACTCTGCTCATCCTGTTTGGATCCTGTAGCACCCGGTTTTGGCAGGAGAATGTCAGTTTTCTGGTCTTTCTGTTACACTGTCTCTTGACACGGGCTTTCTGTGACACTATCTCTTGACACAGGCTTTATGTGACACTGTCTCTTGACACAGGCTTTCTGTGACACTGTCTCTTGACAATGGTTTTCTGTGACAGTGTCTCTTGAGTCTTGACAATGGTTTTCTGTGACAGTGTCTCTTGACAATGGTTTTCTGTGACAGTGTCTCTTGACACGGGCTTTCTGTGACACTGTCTCTTGACATGGGCTTTCTGTGACACTGTCTCTTGACATGGGCTTTCTGTGACACTGACTCTTGACATAGGCTTTCTGTGACACTGACTCTTGACACAGGCTTTCTGTGACACTGTCTCTTGACACAGGCTTTCTGTGACACTGTCTCTTGACACAGGCTTACTGTGACACTCTCTCGACACAGGCTTTCTGGTAGAATGAGTGGGTTTGCTTGTTTAAGATGCGTTTATATTATGTTATTTTTGTGTATTCATGTTTCTTGCAAGCCATTAGCTATTTACCCATTTGCTAAGATATATCATTTAACTTAGCAAAATGGAATATCTGTTTGTCAGTTTGCAAGAAAACTTCCAATTTGATAAATTGCTGTGATGAAAATATGTTGCAGTAGATAGGTAAGATCAGATAAGTTTAAATTAATATTTTTGTTTACCTGCATCAGTCATGAGATTTAATAATAATAATAAAGAAACTTTTTATAGTGTCGGTATCCGCCACATGGTGGCTCTCATGGCACTTTTACATGATTGTGTTATCAGACACATATAAAACATCCTACTAAAACAATACTATTAATGTTAATAAAGCGACATTTTAGATTTAAAAAATAATCTAATTACCATTCGTTAAAGTATTAATAAAAATAGTGACATCATTATCAGTGTAAAGTAAATTAGTCAAACTAGCAGGGAAGGTGTACCTAATGCATGCAGGGCCTGATGTCTAATGATAACGGTCCTGGTGTAGTGAGGTGCACTGGACTGTACACAAACAACAGAAGCAATCAATTATTACTTCTGTGAATTGGGTCACAGGAAGGAAGTGGGGAGGGGAGGGGAGGGTGACAAGCACAGAGTGTGTCATCTGTTCCAAACCCACCAGGGGAAGCATTCAGAATTATGTGGGTCAGTCGAATGGATGCTTAATTTATAGCATCACATCAGACACATTTATTTATTTAACCCAGACTGGTAGGTCATTTGACTACAGTAGTGGCCTGTGGAGACACACTTAACCCAATGCTCTTGTTTCTACACTCCAGTGATCAGGGTTAATGATGGGTAAAAAATTTGCACCAGTTTTCAACAGTTCGCAAATATTTAATTTCCCCTTAGCGACACTCAATGTGACATACTTCAGCACTTCACTTATGCTGTTTAAAATTTCCATTCTACTTTGCATTGCATGAAACACATTAATTTAAATTGTTGTCGTGTTTGATCTTATAAAAGTTATTTTTAGACCATTTTCAAAGACATTAAAAACATTGTTAAAAAAATAATCTTAAAAAAGTAATTTGAATAAATTGCAAATATTATAAAGTGCAGTGAACAATGTGTACTTTTTAAATTCAAAAAAGTAGGAAATCCCTTTCAGTTGTTATTTAAAAAAATGAAATGGACTGCATACCTTTATAGCAATCAACACTGATGGCCATATGGAAATAAAGAACAAAGAAATGAGATTATATTCTACATAGTTTGTGAGTCAGTGAGGCATTGTCTACTACTGGTGATACTGTAGCTGGTGTGTGTCAATCATCAAGTCGTATTACATTATACTGCTATATCTGTGGCTTGTAATTCTTGTATGAAATCAATGTTTGTTATCAGAGTTGCCACCAGACCCCATGGCTAGTAGGGAATGTATACAGCTGCCCAGCTAATAACTGCCAAGTGACCATATCTGTATCTCCGCCAGACTATGGCTGAATGCCAATCACGGTTGTCTCATCAAGCAGCTCATCAGCCAGCCCACTGACACTCTTCCTAGTGTGTTACCGTCAGATAATGCTGTAGCCCAAAGTGCAAGGGTCTGTGCATTCTTTGGATGTGCACTTTGTGAAACGCTACGCAGTAGTAGCTGCCAGAAATATATCAAGTTACAAGGTCCAAATGTATTCCGTTGCTATGCTAGGTTTGGTTGTTTTGGTCAGATGTTAGACAGCATAACGTTAGTATACACAGCATCTGGGGCTGGTTTCATGAAGCATACTTACAGTTACGCAGTTACTAATTGGCATATGTATTATGTGAACTCCTATGTTCACATATGTGGAAAACATCCTGTCATATAACAAGACAATCAAATTAGGATTGAGAACATTCTTGGCGGCTTCATGAAACTGGCCACTGGGAAATAGGGAACATGGTGTGATATATGATATTGGTACTACATCCTGTAGCACTGTGTAATATTTATACAAATGTTGTATGATATGGTTTTGTTGTGAGTTTGAACGGTGTCTGTTGTTTTGTTTCAGGTTCTTGGAGCAGAGACACAAGGATCACTACAAAGTGTACAACCTGTGAGTAGCCTTTAGCCATACCACTGCCCAGTCTTTACACATGTCATCATTCTCATTCAAACCTGTGCCACCATGTGTGTCAGTATACATGAAGAAGACCATACGTTTCCTCTTAAAAAATGAATTCATTACGTTTGACAAGGAGCCCCCTGGTGCAGTGCAGTAAGACCACAATTTATTAGTCCAATTTAATGACAGCCCCATTTATCATCTTCACGTGAAGTCTCTGGCTTTGTGGCTAGCAAGTGTGACTTCAGTAAGCAGGTCACCCACGAACCTAGTTTCCAGTGGGCCGCTATTTATAGCCGATACTCGATATGCACATCTGTTACATTATGATCGCCGGCTAGATACATGTTTGCATGCGCGGCCGTGCATATGTAGGACTGACTGGCAATGTTTGCCAGTCCATGCCGCAGTAGCACTGATGACAGTGTGTATGTGTGTGTGTGTGTGTGTGTGTGTGTGTGTGTGTGTGTGAGCTTACATTTAGGACGAGAACCAATGCGTAATATAATGCAACCCGAAGGCTGCCATCAATCTTAGGTGTCTAGGAGCTGTGCAAGACTGGTTAGTGAGGCCGATGTGAGCGGTGCGCTGCCAGGGCCATGGGGTTGATGTGTGTCAGTTGGTCATTGGCCTCGGCTCCCCCCTCATGCCTGCATAGTCAGCGGCTCTCATCAAGAAATTGATGGAGCTGAAAGCAGAGCAGCAGAGGGAAACCGCTATTTTTTGCTGCCATGTCTTCTTGGGAGTCTCATTAACAGCGCGGCTCCAGGGCACTGAAGGCTCTCCAGGCAATAATTACACCTGATCAATGACGCTTTTTTCCTCACCCAAAGCTAGTGTTCCTATATAAATCTATCTGTGCTGTAGAGTACCACATAAAAGCAATCAATCCAGTATTTCAAAGGCTTCTGGTTAAATTGTTGTTATATAAGGGAGTGTTTTTGTTGCAGGTAAATATAGTGTGTCAACCCCGTCACGTGGAGTTGTACACAAATTTAGGATATTATAAATACAAATTAATACAGCCCTGTATCGTATTTACTACATTTATTAGGGTGTTGAAAACATGCAGATTTATAGAATATTTTGACACACATTTTAGATGGTTTAATGTAGAATTAGGTATGTCTTTCATTTATGGATATATTAAATTGAATATGTTTTGGGTTGAGATTTTGTTAATTTAACATTGTTTTTTTATAAAAGTATAATAACTAAAAACAACTGATTACCTAATTTTCGTTTTAAAATACTAGAAATTCAGTTTCAAATTGAAATCTGTATAATAAATTTTGTGTAAGTGGTTTCTTTTTGCAATGTGGCCTGACAGTTTCACAACTAGCATATGGACTTGATCACACATACCCTCTAAGCCATGTTTTGTTTTGGTGCTTGAATTATTGTAACTGTTAAGGCAGGATTTATCTACCACTAGGAATACTCACCTGTTGCTGTGGTCAATGCCAACTCTTCAAATGTTGATCAAACGCACTTTAGTCAACAGTTGTATATTTGTAGCCAATAGCCAGAGATGTACAGACCAGTTGTGGTTTCATTTTCACGTTTCAAGATTGATTGTCTTGACCCAAAGAGCAGTGGTCTTTGGCTGCTGACAGGGGGCTGTTTGAGAGGACATTGAGGTGGTAGTACACGATGAGAACAAAGCAGTAACAATGACGTGATGCAGGGATAATGATGTTTCCACATCACATTAAATTTAGCACAATTAATCATTGCAGAAACTACAACATTTGTTTGCAAAGAAGTATCAAATGCAGCAGCAAACCACGGTTCACACACATCAAACCAAAAGTGAATTTCTAACAAATACTTGTGGGATATGTGATACTGTGGTTTGCCTAATGTCAAAATCTGAATTATGCACGTGACCTCCAGCAAGCTTTGCCATTGCTAACAATGTTGATGACGGATATGTATGTAAAATACATTACTACAGGTATTTATTGCAACTATTCTTGCATAAAGTTGTTATGTTAACAATTGTCCCTTAGATTTTCGTCATAAAATGGGCCACAATGTCAGTAAAGTATACGATGGAATGTCAAAACATGCCAGATGTTTGGCAGTCATTTTCTTATGGCTTGACAAAGCCGTCGCTAGGCAACCATCACCTGGTGGATAGGTCAGTTATTTAACGGAACGGGCAGTCTCCTTTTAGATGTGACACGGACTGTTGATGTAACTCCCGGCCGCACACAACTAGAGTAGACCATGTGACTGTGTTGCAGGTGTTCCGAGCGCAAGTACGATCCGTCCAAGTTCAAGCAGCGGGTGATGAAGTTTGCATTTGACGACCACCACCCTCCGCAGCTGGAGCTCATCCAGTCCTTCTGTGAAGACGTAGACAGCTGGCTGGTGAAGGACGACCGCAACATTGTCGCCATCCACTGCAAGGCCGGCAAGGTGAGGCTTTCATTCTCATATACAAGGCGAATTTTGTTGACGAAATTCCTCATGTTGAGAGTAATACCTAGACACGATGAACACCTAGACACGATGAACACCTGGACACGATGAACACCTGGACACGATGAACACCTAGACACGATGAACACCTAGACACGATGGGCAGAACTTAACACTGTTCAGGTTACTGTATATTGCAAACCACCTATGGCCTTTGTGAGAGGCTCTGGCTTGTTACCCTCGTTGCCGTAGGTAACTCGTAGTTACTGAACTTCTTACGTTTGTTGTTTACAAAACTGGATGTCACAAAGCTAAGAGTTACGATTTTAGAAGACTTTTATATGTTGTCTTACCATTAAGTATGTACTATAGCTAAGTCTCACTCTCCCCCAGGTGTTACTACTCATCTTAGACCCGGGGGCGAGCATCTAATGCTAGCCTTGGTTATTTGTTCCTAGAGTTATATCAACATTGGAATTCCCTGCTGGGAATTGTAAACTGTGCTTGGCTGGGAGATTGCTGCATAGACTGACTTGACACTGGTGTGAATGGTTTTTAAAAAGAACGTCTGCTTTTGAAACTGTAACTCAAAGTTACCACTTGTCAGTTATCACGTACGTTTTTGCATTTAATTTGAATAGTTGCAAAACGAATGTAAACTCTCCATGGTCAGGAAAGTGCAACAAATACTATCTCGGTGTTTGTATAAATGGTGAGTTGTTTGAAAGTAGATACATGCGAAGGAGAAGATGGCACTGAATTAGTTACATGCCTACCTATGTCTGTCTGAGTTGGTTCCTGTGAGTGTCAATGATGTCTGTGTGTCAGCACGTCTAAGTGGCTTGATTCAAGCGCTCCGTCTCGCAGGCGATACGCCGTCACTGACAACCCACATCTCATTCGGGAGCCTCCCTCTTTGATCACGACTTGGCTAGTAAAAACCAACCGGACAGTTCAGCACGAATAAAACGTGATTAGTTTGATTGCAGCGTCACCTCAAATACCCAGACGTACATCTGGCATGGCTGACATGTACATGTCGTGCTGATAGAACGGGGTGAAGAGAAAGTGCAACTCTTTTCTTAGGTTCATCCCCAATCAGTGTAGTGGTACTTATGCATAATGCCAAATGATTTCTCTAAAGTGTAACTACTTAATCAGTCTGATAATATGTAGTATAGTTTTGATAACAAATAGATTGTTAAGCCTAACGAGTGCACAGACAGAGACGATTATGTTTGGCAAGTTAAAGTGCTTATATAGAGTAACATTGATTAATCCACAAAAGTTACCGTTATCACTTGAAACATTTATGAGTGTGATTGGATGTACGTTTACATAGAAAATGAGAAGAATAGATTTATTACAGATTGCAGGTAATCATGATAGCACTGTCTACAATCATGCTTACATTAACAACTGAGCTATAGTCTATTCTTTGTTTACAGCTTCCTGGTTGTATTATCATATATCATCTGGAAGAGATACAAATATATCAGATTTTTTACGCATTGACCCGTATCTGACGGTTTGAATTGTTGAAATTGGGTTATGTAAATATGCATACCAGAATTGTAATCGTGATTGTAACCATGATTACGGTTGCTTTTGCAATGTAATTTTAGTGCGATTACTAAAAAAGTCAGTGATTGCATGTTACTATGATTACTGAGTACAGTTGCCCCTATCCTTTGATCCTTTGGCACTCGCTGACATTTGCTGCTCTGAAATCGAAATGGTCCTCACTTTCAGATCTGTCAGTCTCGGGCCACCCAAACCGGGTCACTGTGTTGTTAATGGCTGCATTTAACACTAAAAGCATAGCTGCTTGAAGTCAATCAACTTATGTCATGGCCTTTGTGTCCACCTCACAGTTTGGATGGCTTAATGCAAGGCCAATGACACCTCCTGTAACACCGTTAGTGTCACTGTGTCAGTGTGACCTTGTGCATCTGTGTAGTATTGAGCCTGTCTGATGTGGTAGTGTTTGGTTTCTTTCTCTGTAGGATTACACCCTGCTGAGTGCAGGGCTATAAGACAGGTGCTTCACAAAGCTGAACCATTTGTTTGCTTGTTGTGACTTCTCAATGTGGCCCGGTAGTATCACATACAACACATGTAGCCGCTCTAATCCAGTCCCTATTGTGTTCAAGTTGAGCCCCCCGTGAGTCACCTGATGGCAAATGGCCAATCACAATACACTTCTTTCTCATGCTCAAAAGAATCTAATCGTGTTTGCAGCGACATAGACATTGTGTGTTGTGACAAACACTGGTGAAAGAAACAGTCATAATGCTCCATACATTACCGTTGAATGAAACGTCTAACACAAGGTGTACTCGTTCCCGAGTGTTAATCCTAACTACTGACCACTTGGCTAGAATTACAATCAAGGCAGCTCGAGCAATGTTACAAGTTACATACACATGTGGTCTCTTAACTAAGTGAGTAGCAGCATTGTTGTAGAGACTGGACAGTTGTTGTAGAGACTGGACAGTTGCTACACTTATGTACGGGAATGTGAATCTAGGCCTGGTAATGGAGTCATTTCTGTCGGATGTGCACATGCAGAAATACACAAAACAAATCTGTGCTAGTTTAATGTGACGTGTCTCAAGAGCCACTGTCTACTAATATTGCTATTCTGGTGATGACAGGCTTGACAGTGTTATAAATGTTCTCCGGCTATTAATAGCACTAGAGCTATGTAACAGGCGGTCACTGCAGCCTGCTAATTTAGACTTGCGTTGGTACACTCGTCCTGTTTATGTGGCGTAAAACAGTTTTGTGAAACGGACCAGGGTCCCGCGACCTTCTACCTGGTCGCAGGGTCCATGTGAGAACACAGTGTGGATGACTGACAACCTTCCCTTCGGTCCCTGTCACATGTCGTGACATGAGTGCGTGCTGTCATGCATGCTCTGATGCACGAGTGCATCATGGCGGTGACGAATCCACAGGTGAAAATTATCATTTGCATAAAAAGCGACACAAGCTTGGCACACATTCGGTAACAGGAAATGTGTCGCCGTTTTTATGCCCGTAGCATAATGACAACTTTCACCACAATCTGATGTACAGTTTTTTGTTGCTTTTGTACCTTTTTAAGCAGATGCATGGGTAGCTGCCAACCGGCAAGAGGGGACTAAGTATCACTGAGATACGCCTGACTTCTCTAACGCACCCCTTGGCATAGTGATTGTTCAACACCACATTAGGGTAGCCCCACTTACCTAATTCACCCCTTGATGTAGTGACACTGGGTGTTCAGCTGAAGGCTATTGTCCTATGTGCTCTTATTCTGAGATACGAGGCCACAGCCAAGGAAGGGAATTCACTGCCTGCGAATACGCATTAATCTACCAACCGGTGTATGCTAGGAACGTAAAGAAATTGATATTTATCTGTCGCTCTGCTACACTTTCTGGGTGGCACATCAATTATGCAAGATTGTTCTAGCTGCCAGCCAGGTACCTCGTAAAAAACTGTGCCCCTGTAAACCATCTTTTTACCACTGGCTGCTCTGTTATCACATTGATGGAGACTTGGAGAACTATGGTTATGGCTGAGGACGCCCGCTGAGGAGTTGAGTAATTCGCTCCTTATCGTCGTGGTCCAGGGTCCAGCTACCAACCTACCTGCACTGGGAACATGAAGATAAATTATTGTTAACTATTATTGCCTACAATACTTAGTGAGTCGCACTTCAAGTATATACACTGTATGTATATATATATATATATATATATATATATATATATATATATATGGTTTCTAATCTAATGCGGTGAGCAAACATGTTTTTCCACTATTTGCTAAGCTGTGTTCATTAGACAAATTAACTTCTAAATGATGCCACGATATCTCCCACAAATTGGCACTGTTATAATAGTGTAATAATAAAGTGAATCACTGAATGGTGACATCTCCAGCAGTTCATTGCCATGATGCCCCGGCCTGCATGTTCATAGATGGCAATGTAAGTGTGTTTAATGGTGATAGATGTTTAGGGTGATTTATGACAACAGCCAATTGCACCACCACTTACATGGGATGGTGTTGAGTGGTCAATGACTGCTTTTTATTTGACCTACTCCTTTACTCCTTGGAAAAAATGCAGTGCAGTTAATTAGTAGGTTCCATTGGTTCGGTGCCAATTAGCATTTCACTAATGAAGAGCTCAATCAAATTTAATTAATTCCACATTGTTCCATTTAACTCTGCTGTGTTTATTGGTTCCTTGCTGACTGTAAACATTCGATAGTGGTGCATATGTTTGTGTGAATAGCCTTCACACAATATGTACAACATGGCTGAATGTTTTCCAGAAAAGTTGACCTGGTGTTTGATTGAACATGTCTGCCAGGGCATGAATCATTAGTCACAAGGACCAGATGTTGCACAATGCAAGAACTTTGCTTTTATATGATTTAAACAATTGCAGTTACTAGGAGAATGAAGGGCAAAATGAAACCAGGGTTGTTTGATTTTAATAATTTGCTATGAAGAAATCATTGATGTAAATCATGATTTAGGTATATCATTTTTTTTTGCAGAATTGTGTTGAATTTAACAAGGTGTTCCCTTTCGGCCTACATACTTTACAATGAGTTAATCTTGTAAAAGTGTGTTAAACACATTATTATTGAACTTTATGTCTTGTTTGTTACGGGGCTACACAGGGTTACTCTTGTAATACATGTAATCTTGCGATGCACAAGTGGAATATTGAATCTTGTTTATTACAGGGCCTGCACTGGGCAGTCTGGTTACACATGTGTTAATACGTGTTAATGTTGAATCTTGTTTATTACAAGGCCTGCACTGGGCAGTCTAGTTACACATGTGTTAATACTTGTTAATGTTGAATCTTGTTTATTACAAGGCCTGCACTGGGCAGTCTGGTTACACATGTGTTAATACGTGTTAATGTTGAAACTTGTTTATTACAAGGCCTGCACTGGGCAGTCTGGTTACACATGTGTTAATACGTGTTAATGTTGAATCTTGTTTATTACAAGGCCTGCACTGGGCAGTCTAGTTACACATGTGTTAATACGTGTTAATGTTGAAACTTGTTTATTACAAGGCCTGCACTGGACAGTCTAGTTACACATGTGTTAATACGTGTTAATGTTGAATCTTGTTTATTACAAGGCCTGCACTGGGCAGTCTGGTTACACATGTGTTAATACGTGTTAATGTTGAAACTTGTTTATTACAGGGCCTGCACTGGGCAGTCTGGTTACACATGTGTTAATACGTGTTAATGTTGAATCTTGTTTATTACAAGGCCTGCACTGGGCAGTCTAGTTACACATGTGTTAATACTTGTTAATGTTGAATCTTGTTTATTACAAGGCCTGCACTGGGCAGTCTGGTTACACATGTGTTAATACGTGTTAATGTTGAATCTTGTTTATTACAAGGCCTGCACTGGGCAGTCTGGTTACACATGTGTTAATACGTGTTAATGTTGAATCTTGTTTATTACAAGGCCTGCACTGGGCAGTCTGGTTACACATGTGTTAATACGTGTTAATGTTGAATCTTGTTTATTACAAGGCCTGCACTGGGCAGTCTAGTTACACATGTGTTAATACGTGTTAATGTTGAATCTTGTTTATTACAAGGCCTGCACTGGGCAGTCTAGTTACACATGTGTTAATACGTGTTAATGTTGAATCTTGTTTATTACAAGGCCGGCACTGGGCAGTCTGGTTACACGTGTTCATGTTGAATCTTGTTTGTTGCTGCAGGGCCGCACTGGAGTTATGATCTGTGCCTACCTCTTACATAGAGGGCGGTTTAACAATGCTGACGAGGCACTCAGGTATTACGGACAAGTCAGAACAATGGATGATAAGGTACGGCCATCAGCCAAGCATGGACTTATCTTGCTTGTTTTTACTGCACATTTTCAAGCATTTTCAGTAAGAGACAATGTATCCATTTACCCAGAAGGAACATTCAACCAATGAGTGTTCCTTCACTCATCTGATGAGTGTTCCTTCACTCAACTGATGAGTGTTCCTTCACTCAACTGATGAGTGTTCCTTCACTCATCTGAAGTGTTCCTTCACTCAACTGATGAGTGTTCCTTCACTCATCTGATGAGTGTTCCTTCACTCAACTGATGAGTGTTCCTTCACTCAACTGAAAAGTGTTCCTTCACTCAACTGATGAGTGTTCCTTCACTCATCTGAAAAGTGTTCCTTCACTCAACTGATGAGTGTTCCTTCGCTCATCTGAAAAGTGTTCCTTCACTCAACTGATGAGTGTTCCTTCACTCATCTGATGAGTGTTCCTTCACTCAACTGATGAGTGTTCCTTCACTCAACTGAAAAGTGTTCCTTCACTCAACTGATGAGTGTTCCTTCGCTCATCTAAAAAGTGGTCCTTCACTCAACTGATGAGTGCTCCTTCGCTCATCTGAAAAGTGTTCCTTCACTCAACAGATGAGTGTTCCTTCGCTCATCTGAAAAGTGTTCCTTCACTCAACTGATGAGTGTTCCTTTGCTCATCTGAAAAGTGTTCCTTCACTCAACTGATGAGTGTTCCTTCCTTACATTGCCGTTATTTTATATCACAATCAAAATAATGCACGAATGTTTTGCCAACAACACTGGTGACATAAATATGTGAATGACATCACTAGTGTAGCATGCCGTAGATCGTACATCACACATGGACAGATAATTATAACCAACAAAATATTTTTGCTTCAAATAAGTATTGTTATGTGTATCATGACTGATTTATTATAATACATATATCATATGGTACTGTATTTGTTCAATTGTACCTGCCGTGTGTCTGTTTGCAAAACATTGCTTTGGTTGATTGGTCGTGGAGACATCACGGAGTTACTTGACGTTGCAGGGTGTAACGATTCCAAGTCAGAGACGATACGTGCAGTATTACGGGCAGCTGGTGAAGCAGAAGTTGGCCTACAAGCCAGTGCCACTCCTCCTCAAAGCCATCAAGTTCCACACAATACCCATGTTCAATGGCGGCTCATGTAGTAAGTGACACAGATATAATAATAATAATAATAATTTAATAATAATATAGTAATAAAAACCTGTAGCGCCTATATCCATAAAAATTCAAGCTCAGAGGTGCAACACACAAACCGTTTGGCGTAATCATAAATGAGGACAGGTAAAAGTCGTCGTTGGAGCATGGAACTGCTGAAAATATATGGTGGAAAAGGCATTTCAAACATGTCTTAAGTTTTTTTTAACAAAAGGTGGCCATTGTTGCAGAATATGTAATTGTAATAGGGAGTGAATTCCAAATTGTAGTGACCAACCCTGCCTTGCTTGTGTGTGTTTTGGTTTTAACAGTATTTGGTGTAACAAAAATACCCACCGACCCCCTCGAATGGAGCACTTGGTAGTATGTCAGTTTGACTTCATGGGTAGATCAGAGAGCAGCCTACCAAGTCTCTAGTTGGATGTTTCAGAGGGTGCGTCCACTCTCCCCAACTGTGGGCTGGGGTAGTGGAATGAACATCTGTAATAGTAGACATCTAGACACTATATCCCAGGACGTAGATATGACTGTTCCACACAAGGTGGAGCCACTTGTTGATATGGCACCTGCATTTTATAAACATACCTGCAGTAACGATATACAATCTGAGTCGAGATCATATATAGTTTGGTGAGCATAGTAACTCTTTTGAACGACTATTACTGTGTAAATTTCACGGAAACAAAATCCAGTTTTTCTCAGTATTGTAGACGGTTGTGTCTGGATGCGTAGAACTTCCATCTGAGGCTCTGTCAGCTTTGATTGAAAGGCCGTCTGAATGAGATTACGTGTTGTGTTTAGGCCCCCTGTTTGTGGTGCACAACCTCAAAGTGAAGGTGTTCACCTCACCCATCTACGACACTGCCAAGAAAGGTGACACGACACAGTACCTTGAGTTGGAGCAGCCGGTGCCTGTGTGCGGAGACGTCATGGTGGAGTTCTTCAACAAACCGAAGATGATGAAAAAGGTAAAGCAGAAATAGCAAAATTTTGGAGAGATTGTATCGGATTCCAAGTATTGTATTTGACTTATTGAGCGTTTAGTTCAATTTTTAATCAGCGACCAGAAATCTTCACTTATATGAAAATTAAAAAGTTCTTGTAGAGGTATAGAATAACAGTATTTCACAGACCACTGTTTGAATATTTACAAATACAAACTAGTTCTGATGGCTGACCTTGTGTCAGATTTGATGACAGATGCTTTGCTTTTTCAAAGATCTTTCACACTCTGATTTTTTTTTCCAGCAATGTCCAACAGCAAGGTATACAACAGTAATTAATTGTGTAGGATTCCAAACACATCCTTAATAAGCACAATCTGTGCAGGGGTAGGGAGCACAGTGAGGCTGTCACTGGTGTCAGTTGTTGACGTTTGTGGAGTGCAAAGGCTAGAGCATTGAACTCTCAGATTCGATCCTCGGGGAAATTTGTTCACTCTGCCTTGCTCAAGTCAATCAGTGGCGAGTGCCTGACTGTCGACAGTGGTGGATAGTTGTGTACAGTTTCTTTTTGTGCATTAATTGCTGCATGGCTGAATGATTCCCTCAGACGTCGAGATGGTGTTTGTTTACACAGGTCTGCCAGGGAGTGGAATGTAAACAGCTTGTGGGCATCCTAAGGGTTGGGAACTGGGGTATGTGAGAAGGGTGCTTACCCTACATTGTGTGTTCCAGGAGAAGATGTTCCACTTGTGGTTCAACACGTTCTTCATCACGGACGACAAGGACAAGGTGGAGATGAATGGCAGCGGACCCAAGCCAACTGAACCCTATCCCGTGTACATCTCCCACGAACCCATCGACACGACGACCCCCTCACAGTCAGCTGTACAGGCAACAGCAGTACCAGCCGTGGCAACAACAGCAGCAACAACAACAGCACGTAAATCCGGCTCAGTATTGCTCGTATTCATCCAAGACGGACTCGCCAGCGCAGGCCGGCTGTGTCCAGCCACAGACGCACGGCTGTAGAACACTGACACTTGGTAAAATGGAATTAGACAAAGCAAATAAAGACAAAACACACAAGCTGTTCAGTCCAAACTTCAAGGTGAGTGTGTAGTGTCCGCGAGTGTTGATGTGCATGTTTGTGTCCAGTACATAGCTGCAGTCCCACATATGTACGACTCTCTCACTGAGCTCTTGTCAAACACTACCAGCTTCTGACACATCTGCGCGTCAGTGACATTTGCAACTCTGCTAGTTCCAACTCCACGTCTTTTCTAATACAAGTGATGAAGTTATAACCTGGAGACAATTTCTCTAAGATTATGAGTTCGGAAGAAACATCTATCATTAGGCAGATCTGTTGTTAAATTTCATTTCACAAACTTTTCCAAAATGCGAAAAAGTGTAGCTGTACCACCCAGGAGACTGTGGTATTTCTGAGACAGACACCAATGTGTAGGTTACTGTTCAGGAACCAAATCGATTTTAAAGAGCAAAATAAGACATGTGAAATGATTGCCAGATCTGCCACAACTGGGTATTCTTGGCTCTGGCTGCTGAAGTTCCCAGCAATACTTGGGGGGGGGAAGGCAGTCACTCTCGTTAAAATGTTTGAAAATTGTGATCCAATGAGGTCCCATTCCCACTGTCCCAGCCACGCTGCGCTGGATGTATATGCCAGCATGTGTGTCTGTTGTACATCACTAAGTTTGTATCTAATGTGTACCACTGACTGTGCATGTGTTGTACTTCACTGACTATGCACGTATTGTGCATCACTGACTGTGCACCTGTATACTTTATTGACTGCATGTCTTGTACATCATTGGCCATGTGTGATGTACATCACTGGCCATGTGTGATGTACATCACTGGCCATGTGTGATGTACATCACTAACCTGCATCTGTGTAATTCACTGACTATGCAAGTATTGTACCGACTGTATTCATCAACTGTGTGTTGTACATCACTGATTGTAAGTGTATAGTACATCACTGACCATGCATGCTGTACACCACTGACTGTATGTGTATAGTACATCATTGACCATGCATGCTGTACACCACTGACTGTATGTGTATTGTACATCACTGACCATGCATGTTGTACACCACTGACTGTATGTATATTGTACATCACTGACCATGAGTGTTGTACACCTCTGACTGTATGTGTATTGTACATCACTGACCATGAGTGTTGTACACCTCTGACTGTATGTGTATTGTACACCATTGACCATGCATGTTGTATATCACTGACTATGTGTATTGTACACCACTGAGTGGCACTGACTGTATGTGTATTGTACATCACTGACCATGTGGATTGTACACCACTGACTGTATGTGTATTGTACATCACTGACCATGCGGATTGTACACCACTGACTGTAAGTGTATTGAACATCAATGACCATGCGGATTGTACACCACTGACTGTATGTGTATTGTACATCACTGACCATGTGTGTTGTACACCACTGACTGTATGTGTATTGTACATCACTGGTGGAGCACGTGTCAATGACTGATTTTGTGTGTTGTACGTCACTGAAACTGTCTATGTTGTTCCTCATGGGTCGTATGTACTGTACTGTCCCCCACTGAAACTGTCTATGTTGTTCCTCATTCGTTGTATGTACTGTACTGTCCCCCACTGAAACTGTCTATGTTGTTCCTCATGGGTCGTATGTACTGTACTGTCCCCCACTGAAACTGTCTATGTTGTTCCTCTTGGGTCGTATGTACTGTACTGTCCCCCACTGAAACTGTCTATGTTGTTCCTCATGCGTTGTATGTACTGTACTGTCCCCCACTGAAACTGTCTATGTTGTTCCTCATGCGTTGTATGTACTGTACTGTCCCCCACTGAAACTGTCTATGTTGTTCCTCTTGGGTCGTATGTACTGTACTGTCCCCCACTGAAACTGTCTATGTTGTTCCTCTTGGGTCGTATGTACTGTACTGTCCCCCACTGAAACTGTCTATGTTGTTCCTCATGCGTTGTATGTACTGTACTGTCCCCCACTGAAACTGTCTATGTTGTTCCTCATGCGTTGTATGTACTGTACTGTCCCCCACTGAAACTGTCTATGTTGTTCCTCATGCGTTGTATGTACTGTACTGTCCCCCACTGAAACTGTCTATGTTGTTCCTCATGGGTCGTATGTACTGTACTGTCCCCCACTGAAACTGTCTATGTTGTTCCTCTTGGGTCGTATGTACTGTACTGTCCCCCACTGAAACTGTCTATGTTGTTCCTCATGCGTTGTATGTACTGTACTGTCCCCCACTGAAACTGTCTATGTTGTTCCTCATGCGTTGTATGTACTGTACTGTCCCCCACTGAAACTGTCTATGTTGTTCCTCATGCGTTGTATGTACTGTACTGTCCCCCACTGAAACTGTCTATGTTGTTCCTCATGCGTTGTATGTACTGTACTGTCCCCCACTGAAACTGTCTATGTTGTTCCTCATGGGTCGTATGTACTGTACTGTCCCCCACTGAAACTGTCTATGTTGTTCCTCATGGGTCGTATGTACTGTACTGTCCCCCACTGAAACTGTCTATGTTGTTCCTCATGGGTCGTATGTACTGTACTGTCCCCCACTGAAACTGTCTATGTTGTTCCTCATGCGTTGTATGTACTGTACTGTCCCCCACTGAAACTGTCTATGTTGTTCCTCTTGGGTCGTATGTACTGTACTGTCCCCCACTGACAGTGTGTGATGTTGTTCCTCTTGGGTCGGCTCAGCTGTCAGACATTGATGGCCAGTGTAGCCAACTGACAACGGGTAGTGACAATGAAGTGATAGACAGTGATCTCTCAGAGACGGATGATGACGAAGAGTGGGCAGACGTCATGGTGACACACGTATGATGACGTCATGGTGACACACATGTGGTGTTATGAAGACACGTACGTCTTGGTGTGTGATGTCCACATGACAGCCTACGGAGTGCACATCCATGTCCTGCACGCATGCAGTCATGCATGACACTCGCTGGAGTGACCCGGGAACGACGCGTCATCACAGATGACTGTGCACGTTGGACGGCGACACTAGTGATGTCGACCGAACGAGAGTCGAGGAAGACAGCGGCAGGCGCACCACCAATCATGACTACGTTTCCATGTTTCAACTGTCACGACCTTGTACAGTATCAGCCACCGCGCCACTGCAGTGACGGGAGAGCGTCCGTGGCGCTAGCACACACACGCACGCTGGCGTCGTTGCTGTCAAACGCGTCTCATTATTCTAGTTGCATCACATTTGTACATAGTTCATGCCAATTTGTCTGCGACGGACGCAGTGTTGTAAGAGGAGTGTTTGGGACTGTGAATGTGTGTCACTTTTCCCTGTATACAACGTTACTGGCTGCTTCCATCGCTCTCTGCCAGGCCGGAAAGTGGAACACTGTACATTTCTGAATAATTGCATCTCATTCCGTGCACGCTATGAACAGCGTTTTACACTTTGTTAAAAATAAACTGTTTCAAAATTGTTTAAGTCACTACGAAAAGTACATGATTTATGAAATAGCAAAAGGAATGCTACAGTGGCAACGGAATTGTGCCCTGTCTGGTACGTGTGTTCTGCTCATGGCAGAGAGCTGTAGAAGCAACCAGACAACGTCAGATGTACACACCATGACATCAGCTGATCCTTGTGTTATCTCCCGTTCTGTCTGTGTCAGCCCCTGGTGGATATTATGGATGCTACTCTAAAAAAATACACTGTCACTTGCAGGAAGCTGGGTCTTTCTCTTTATGGAATGAGTTACTGTGTGACACTGGTTGACACTGTAGTGTGTTCAAAAATATTTTGTGCATTTGAAATTCATAAATCTAAAATTGAATATGGTAATAATCACAGGTTGAAAAATACAAACAATTGCATGTAATGATGATTACAAGCTCTAAATAGTCAGCTTTGATATGGCCCATCTAGGGCATTATTGCTCTGTCAGTATTAACTTTATGTACACAAAATGTTACATTAAATTACTGCAGCATTTAAGGTCCAAAACCAGATTTAATTCCAATCTAGGGGATAGTCGCCGATCCACCAGGGCTGATAATACAAGTGTTCTGTTGGTTGCGAGGATTCGCTGCTGTCGGGTGTGAACAGTCTGTGTGGCCTGTCATCTCAATGTTGTGGCTTGTCCCCTGTGTTGACTGTACCTCACCAGGTTGTCTGCCACAAACTATGTACATCTGCCAACTGGCCTAGCTGCTGGCATTCAAGTAGCAAGCTGCATATCAAAGTGTAGGTAGATTAGTTCTCCGTGGCTGGGGCCAGCGCAGCGCAGCACTCACACACCTTACTAAAACATCTCGACGCGAAAACCACACAATCAGGGGTGCACATCCACTGCAAACGTTGAAACAACTGACGATTTCAAACATCCTTCGTCAGTCGGATGACATCAATAAACCTGCAAAGTACATGATGAAATTGAATAGCAATGTCATTGTATGTGGTATATATTGATAACTGTAATTTTTTTGAAACCAAAGTTGGATATTTTGGCTGTTCACAGGATATTAGCTGGGCATTGTTTCTCACGATAAAAGGAAGGTTTTTTTTGTTTGTGTCTAGAAGAACTGTACCAAATGTAGCGTTTTCCCCTTGCTGCCACTCTCGAGATGTTTGTGTCGTTTCAGTCAGGTTTTCTGTCTGACGTCACTATCAAACCACCCAGCTGGTCCCCAATGCCGTAATTGTATGTATTACTACCAGTCGACACTGGCCTGTCGTTTAGAAATATCGATTGTGCAATTTGATGCAGTAAATGTAAAAAGGTAATTTGTAACTGTTGTAGCTGTTGCAAGTTGGAAACACGCTTGCGGGCATTTCAAAGATTTTTCAATACATATCAAGTTGAAATGACTATTTTTCTTTGAAATGGGGTACAGTGGGTTTCTAATAAACGTTTACAAGACCAGGAATAATGCTGGTGCCAAAGTTCCACGTTATAACTTAGTTCTGGTTTGGAAAAATGAATGTTTTAAAAACCGTCTCGTGGCATTTCTCTTAATTAATCCATTACTTACTGGCGTCTCTATCAGTCACTAATTTTTATGGATATTGGACGGATATCACGTTTCGGTTATAAGCATTAGGTTGTGTGCTAGATGACTGGGGCAGCAGACGATAGTAGAATCATGTCAATACAGTAGGAAACTCGATTTGTACAACGTATGTAGATAGCGAGATGTGTAGAGAAATGGCAGCAACGGGACGGACAGTCGGATGATTGTTGGCGACAGTTTTCCATGTACAGTGACTGTCCCGTGATGAACTAAATTTGTGGCCAATTTATGAATGCTTTTCACACAGTGTTTGTACAGATGCCTAGATCCATATTTCCTGTGGGGTGGGGTGGGTGGGTGGGCGGGCAGCAGAAGATGACAATAATTTATTTTTGTAATAAAACAGAGCAGAAAATCATTCCCAGCAGACGTGTCACAGCTGTTGTTGCAGGCGTGAGAACACATCGACAAAAGACATGCTGTGGTTGTTGCTTGAGTGACAACACAGGTGACTGTTGCTGTGGTTGTTGCATATGTGATAACACAGAAGACTTGCTGTGGTTGTTGCATGCATGACAACATAGCTGACTGTTGCTGTGGTTGTTGCTTGCATGACAACATAGCTGACTGTTGCTGTTGCTTGCATGGCAACACAGACAGGCGTGTGGGGCTATCTCAGTGCTGTTGTTGTTACTGTACACGTGTATGTACTGCTGATGTTATATTTGTGTAAGTTGCCCCTCATTGACATCACATTCTGGTGACTCTGTCTCATATGCAACATATACCAGAGCCGAAACATTGACACAATGCTTTCAGCAGAATATGCATCTGTCTAGAAATGATATCACACCATATCTGTCAAAACATTGTGCAATTTTATGGAATTTGTTAGTTTGATGCGGATGAGAATTGAGCAGATCATTCCTGATTGGAGACGTGTCTTTAGTCACCAGGATGTCGTTTGTTGACGGGAGGAGACAGGGACTTGTTTTGCAGACACAGAGTTGCATAGTCATCAGGTTTATCATATTAATCTGGCAATACTTTCTTAGTCACTGTTGTAAATAAAATTAATTTCAAGTCGCAACTAGACACTAAAATGCCATTTGTGATTATTTTTAACATTGTGATTCCTCTCAAAAGATTGATCTTCAAATGTCTGTTGACACCGATGAGAAGGCTGTGCGAGATATCTTGCAGCAGTGAAATCCATTCAGTATTTGTTTTATCTTTGTCATTCTGTTGACAAAAGGCACAAGGATTTTTAGCAGTACTTGTAATAATGTATTCCAAAGCCAGGTTTGAAGTCTGCAATCCAGTACCTATCTGCTGTTGAGACGGCCCCTGGGGAGTTGTAAGTGGACCAGCAGCTGCCCAGTGGTCAGCTGTGATGTGTACATTTGTTGGGCTGGACAGCAGCTGTTGTAGTTATGTCTGCTGGGAGCGTGCATGTAATGTACCACTGTTGTCACAGGTGATGTCAAGTTGAATAAATGATTTCCAATGTCTGTAACCGTCAGTGCGTTTCCTTGTGTGCTACGGGTAGTTGAGCACCCCACCCCTCATCTGTACCTCACACAGTTCATGGATGCTCACTGAGTCAACTGTACTTTGTCCCATTTATTGTTATCGTCCAAATACTCAGGGAAGCACATCAGGGAAATACATCATATCACGGTATCTGACCAGTGACTTGAGGTAATAACGACCCAAAACATTGAAATGCATAAAGCTGTAAGACCACCAATCAGTGGTATATCCACATTTAAACAAGTTGATACATATTCTCAACTTGAAAGAATCCCTAGCTAAACTAATCTTGCTTTAAAACGCATGGTATATCCCAAGTTCCAAACTACTATTACTTCCAGGGTCTAATTAATTTTATGATGTCCTGTTTATAATTAATCTGCACATTACATACTCGTCGGATCCAGTTTTCTGCGAGCTGTTACTTTCCTTTCGAGGATAGATCTGCTGGAGTATCCCAATCATGGAGAGCAACAAAACAAGACCGGCAGTCATCACTACAATAACTTTTTCGCAAAATTTTAAAGCGACATGATCAGTTTGTGGCTTTTTTTTATTGCAAAACCATGTTAATCAGTGTAAGTTATAACTATTGTAGCGTCCTGACCGCCAATAAGTTTTATCAAAACAGAACTGACTTTGTAATGTTAAACGTCGAATGTTGATAAGAATGCAGACGCTGTCACTCAAATCACCACGAGTGACACCCACCCTTTGACCTTTACCAACTGGGAGCCGTGCACCTGGCTGGGTGTGGCATTAGTGGCGTCAACTTGTGCTCACGTGATACTGCATCGCGGGATCATCCATTTCTTTCTGGGCTTTTAACCACGCCTACAACGGTTTCGAAAACGCCTCGTGGTCGATGTGTACAGAGTTAAGCGCCCTTACTGCGTCTATTTTCAACCCCTAAATGTTACACGAAAACATATTTTGACTGTCTACGCTATACTAGGTATAATTTATACCGTATAACATGATTTTGCAATAAAAATAAAAAGCCACGAATGGACCATGTCGCTTTAATCTCACTATTTTTAACCTGGTCATTTCCTACAACCATTGCTATTGTCAATTACATCAGTGCATGCAGCTATGGCGCCACCTGGGGAATGGCCAACAACCCAATATATCGATGGACAAAAAGTGAATAACTAAATACCTTCCACCTGGTTTTTCTCAATTACATCGCCAACTTGGAAGGTCAGAGGCCAACTGTCCCAAGTATGCCTCTGAACATAGAAAGTGGTGAGTGGACCTTGGCACCTGGAAGAGATGCATTTACGATGCACAAAAGTTTGCATCTACATGTCTGTTATAATAAATCAGTTCGTTCTTTCCCACGCCTCTGTTAGTTTGCAAGTATCTGGCCAACACTTAGCTAATTGACTCAGCAGGCCCTTTTGGGTGATTAAGTGATTTAGACTTTTAAATGTTAGGGGGTTGGAGAATTTGAGGGGCTCAACATGGAGTTCCATTTGCAGAATTTCACGCTTTTCTACACCATCATAAAGATAATTGACTATATCGCAGAATGTTTGAAAAATCCTGCAAATTAGTGGTGTTTGAAAAATATCATCACCCCTAAAAAAACAGGCACTAACTTTTTTTACATGTCACACGTTAATATGTGATGCTAATGTGTGGCAAACTATTTCTGGGACATGCTGTAGCAATGTTATGTATCAACAGAGGCCAAATTTATTTAAACAACAAGGCCAGTTGCTATATATCAGTGCAGGTGGATGGAAACTGTTGGAGTGAGTTCACGGTGCGATTCAAATGTTGGACATTTGAGGTTTGTTCTATTTTCGGTGTTCGGAATTAAGCCAACAATACTTTTGTTAGAGTTCAATGCAATTAATTTTAAGTTTGTCACATTCCACTGCCCATGACTGTCGAACCATTCTGCAAGATTTATTTTCTGCACAAATGTGGTTTCATCTGGGTAATGTCTTTGTCACCATCGCAACCAGCCGAGCTTATCCAGGTCAGTGGGTATAGGAGTTCAAAAGCATGGGTGAATGCCCACCTGAAGCATTGCTGGGTGACTTGGCTAGTATTAATATAATCTAGACCTATGTACAGTGTATGAATTACAATTAAATAGCAGGCAATACCCAGTAGTACTTGTACTGCACTGGTCACTGATCTGTAACAATAACAGCATTTGGCTGCATAGAAAACAATATTTTAATTGCCATATTATCGAGACAGTGTCTTCTGCATGATAAACATAAATATCAAACAATACATCTAGCAACACAAGTTATCCTTAAAACAGATTACGTAAAACTACGACAACATAATGCATAGTTTAAACATACAATGCAAACGTAAATATAATTGTAAATGTGTAAAACAGAGAGACTAAAACACTACTTGCTGATGCTGCAAGAATATGTAAAACCACCTAAACATTAACATATAAAGCAGTGACATATTTTGACTAGCATTTGTTTGTGCCTTGGACGTTGCATCTACAGCCACCTCTCAGAAAGAAACCCCACCAAAAAGGCCACTGTATCACAGACTGCCATTACAGATATTTGCTGCAAAACTAATTCTTATTGCCAAGGACATTGTTATTTGAAATGATTAAATTATATTAACAATAACACTGATCACCCACATGATATGCATGATAAAGTTATGTACACAGTTTTGCAAGAACCATACATGTGTATATCTGACTGGGTTTTCTAATAAAGCCACCCCTTTAATCAGGTCGTGTTGAGTGTAAATGTTATTACTACGCTGTGAATCCTGTGAAGAATGTGGTGGTTGCTGATTGATGCATCAGTGTTTTCTCAAAACATGTGACTCAGATTGAACATGGCCTGTCGAGATTTGTGACTGTACACAAATCGCAGTATTGGTGCTGCCACATACTGCAAAAAAAAGAACCACATTAGAAACAGATTGGATTTGGTGTCACCTAGTGTGGATGTACATGAATATCTATATATAATTATATTTGACTGCTTTTTCAAGAACATTTTATAGATTGGTAACACCATCTCAACACAATTTTCAAACAAATTGTCTACATAGCTTTGCAGAAAACATACATTTGCTTTTGTCTGTAATAGTCCATTTTTAATTAAAGAAAACATGACGGCAATTTATTCGATAGAAATAAAAATGATATCTTCATGACAAATGGTAAAAACTAGTGCAATGTCTTCTTGCCATAAAGACTCCAAATGCAAGGGATATTTGTTCTATTAAAAATTTGTCAGGGAACAACTTGCTATAATAACTTTTGAAGCGCCTTTTCTGGTCTAACTGCAAACTTATGCAACTGCTCCAAAAAAAATGAATACTGCTGATAATGACGTAACTTAAATTTTGTAACAACAAAACTTACGTTGAACAGAAAGCTTCGTCTTCTCGAGTAGATCTTCCAGTGGAAGGCCGTCGGGTATGTGGGGCTATCTCGGCGGTCCAACTGAATCTCGACCCTCAGCTGCAACCACGAGTTCGAGATGAAGCTGATGTAGCGTGGGGACTCGTATGCAATCACCAGGTTGTCATAGATGAGGTCTCCTGCAATGTAAACAAACAGTAATCAAAACCATTACATTTCAAGTGGAAACACATTTAGGTGTATTTTAAAAATTCCTATTTATATTTTACGCTAACCTAAAATATAACATTCCTTTGTCAAAATTATCCATGTGACTTCCATGAAGTTTACATACTGCAGCTTAATTACTACTCCTGCCTACAGAAACTCTGCCCTGCACAGAGAAACACATTTTGAGGCCGGAACTACAGTACAATACACAATAGAATCTACAGATACTCAAAATGTGCAGCCTTCATTTCAGGACGACATAACAAAGTTTCTTCTACACAACACGTAATACATAGAAAGGTCAAATCATACACTTACCATAGATGGGCAGTGACTGCACTTCTGTGAAATGTTTGCCAACCTGCATTGGCGAATTGTCGATAGGTTCAAAGCTCTCTACACCAGGGACCCACTACAATAACGTATGCCACTGTAGTTACAATGTACACTTATATTTATAGTGCAAAAAAACTACATCAATTTGGTATAAATCAATATCTGAAATCAATTTAATATCTGAAAGATTAAATTGTAACGTTAATATTACTATTAGTTTTGTTGTTAGAGTAAAATACTAACGTTTACTGACCTGTATAAACTAACACATATATAACCAGTTACTTAAATATTATATGTTGTATTAATATTAACTACACAAGTGCACCGTACATGTTATATTACTGCTGTGTCCTGTACTGCATCTACAGACGGGAAATAATCAGAAATCACCAGAGCTTACCTTTGGAAACAGTTTCATGTTGATGATAAACTGGAATGCTTTGGCTCGTGGCACAGGGAGCGCGACGCCCTTCTCTGCCAGCAGTACATCACGGTCAACTTCGTACTGCGTCAGGACGCCAAGAGCCACCACTAGGGCAACGAGACCAGCCTGGGCAATCATTGTGCTTGGTCGTAGTGTGGGTAGCTGTCACACAGTTGTCAACAGAAATGACACAATTCCTGCAAAAAGTCAGCACAAGTCTATTTTTTAATTATTGTCCCTACGAACTACAGCATGTTAAAATTCAAAATATGGTCCAACAAATTAAGACCAGTTTGTATTTATCAAGGTGAAGAGTTTAATCAATTGTTTAATTATGTGTGACCTTTTTGATTGGGTAGCCAACTAGCCATGTAGGTTGTACATGGGCAATGAATCTACAATGTATGCGTGACATCAGACATGCATGACAAACACAGTGACTGTGCAGTATGCATATTCAGAGGTATACATTATATAAAACATGCTGCATGGCATGAACCGCACAGTGAGGACGAATCAAGCGTGACAGTCTGACAGAACTGCGGCCTTTGGCTTGACTGGGCCTAGCCCCTGGCACTTTTTATACCATCTAAACATAACCTTGCTTGTGTATTTTTGGAGGGCCCTTAGAACTGCCCTACTGTACATTGGCCCAGGTGGAGCGTACCAATGCAGACATTTACACTATAGCTTGTAGCTATCAATATAAAGTACAGTCTACAAGCTGCAATCCGCCTGCATGGTTCTATTTATGGAATACGCTCCAAGGGTCCAGGCATCGTAATGAATTTAAGTTAATGAATCAACCTACTGGCCTATGCCTGTGGGTGTGTATGGGTAGTTTGGGTACTACGGGGGGGGGGGTAGTAATAGCCACCCTTGGGCCACGCTTAGCTAGGAAACCTAATCTAGCAGGGCTATTGCCCAAGTCCACACGAAGCAAACCAACATTTTATTTGACTATGCAAACCGGACAAAAGCATATGAAAAAAAGACATCAATAGAGAAACTGCATCATCAGAAAATAAACCTTGAGACGATCTCAATGCTCAATCATGGCCCGGGGAACTACTGACTGGACTTGAGGTAAGATCTTGAGGTAAGATGTCCAACAATGGCGTTCAACGCACAAAATTACAAACGTAACCATTAATTAATCCATTCTTTCATAACATTATCACCTTAATCTTAGACTTAGGCTAATTGGGGAGATATGATTGAGAAAGATTAAGAGTAATAGGAAAATATGATTACGCTGTTACATCAAATTTTTTACATTGTGGGAAAACTATTAAAAAACAAGAGGAGACAATTTTAAAAAGAGTTAAAGAATTATGCTGATATAGAAAAATTTAAATTATTTATACCCTGAATCACTGATGTAGTAACGCATGCGCAAAGTCCGAACTCCAACAAAAAGAGAGCTGGCACAAAAGGCTGGAATGCATAAACAAGCCAGAAAAGGACCTGTAATAATGATATATCCACATGCGTGTTTTACGTGGTCCCGTCATGATCCATTGGCTTCACGACGAGGAGTTTAATCAAGGCCATAGTCATAGATAGTAGACATAGACCATGTCCATGACACGTCATATGCACGATGTGATGAGGATGCAAACAGGAATAGAATATCGTCAAGTGAGATACTGCCATCTAGCAGCCTACTCTACAGCATACAACTTAATCGCGGACAATACATTTTATTAATCGATAACATAAATAAAATAAACTCACTGTAAATTGGTTATATTTCACTTCACACAAGCACCTGCCATCAAAGCGTCACTCCCGACCGAGCAATTGTAAAACGATAACTTGATTGCTGTCACTACAAGCCCCTAGAGGGCGATGCTGTATTGCCTGCATTTATCAGATTCCACGAGGTGGCGACACCATATTCACCATTGCGTTTATTTGCAGTAAAGAAACTCATGCTCTGCATTTGGTTCTACTTGTCATTCGTCTCTACCCTAATCTGGGGTAAGGCCGCGTCTCTACCCTAATATAGGGTAAGGCTCGCTAGGGCGGCCTTACCCCAGATTAGAGTAAAGACGCTGATTGGCTCTCAGGCCAACTATGAAATAAAAATAAAAATAACGATATACTTTAACAAGATAATGATATCCTATGAAAAGTATTCAACATTGAACTTATATTAACAAAAAATAAGTAAAAATAAAAGTGTACAGTTGTTTATAAAATTAGAATTACGGCAGGATTAACCAGTATCCGTGAGGTGGCAGCATTGTTTAGCCCCACACGGAACGGATAACATACACATACCTTTTTATCAAATAATGCTGTATTATAAAAACTATTAACAATTAAACTTACACTAACACAAAAGAAATAGAAATACAAATTTGCAGTTGTTCATTAAAATAGAAATTACAGTAGTAACCAGTGTCCGTGAGGTGGCAGCATTGCATAGATCACGCGGATAAAATAATATCCAAAAGCCGGGAGACTTACCAGACTGTCTTCTCGGCGTAGTTCCGCAGCCGACCGACAGTCGGTTAAGCGATGTAGCGCTTACATTTTTCGGCGTTAGAAACGTTCCGGTTGACGTTTCTGCGCATGCGCGATATATGTAAAATCATCAATGTGCAGTGAAAAGACAAAGCATTTATGGTATAAATATTACGGGTTGTTCATTAGGATGTATATAACCTCTCAGCAAAGTTATTTGTCGCAAATTAACACGAGGCAAACAAGTTTTGAGGCATTTTTTTTATAGCAAGCGTAAATCACGTGACTTTAGTGTGCCATAATCCGTGACAGTGATTTATAAAAAAAACACCGTAATATTTTAAGAAACTCTTCACAGTAATCATCACAGGAAAGTTAACGAACAGCTCGTGGCATTTATACCGAAAATGCTTTGTTGTTTCGATGGACATTGATGATTTTACATTTTACATTAGTGAACACTGCCCAACAGCTACACAGTTGAACATAATGTATATTCTAGTTACCAAGCTTAAACTTATATCTCAGGAACTACACATGCAAAGATAGCTACAGCGACAACTAAACAAGTCTTACATTCGACAGCTGATTGCATTGATGGGACACATGTGTTGACAATTTCTTATATATGTAGTGTATGCGTGTGCATGTGCGTGCCGGTGTGCACGTGTATGGAGCCATACACTGGCTGGGTGACGAGAGCTTAGGACTCCAATCGGGGTCCCCCCGAACCGATTTTGCGCATTAATTGCAGTGTGGCTAAACGCGCCACAGAGATGTTGACATGGTATTCGATTAAACAGGTCTAGCAGGAAGTAAAGGTAAAGTGAGCTTCCCAAGACTGGATACTGCGCCATATAAGAACTTACCTAGTGTGTGCATGTGTGTGTGTGTGTGTGTGTGTGTGTGTGTGTGTGTGTGTGTGTGTGTGTGTGTGTGTGTGTGTGTGTGTGTGTGTGTGTGTGTGTGTGTGTGTGTGTGTGTGTGTGTGTGTGTGTGTGTGTGTGGTGCGTGCGTGCGTGCGTGCGTGCGTGCGTGCGTGCGTGCGTGCGTGCGTGTGTGTGTGTGTGTCTGTGTGTGTGTGTGTGTGTGTGTGGTGTGTGTGTGTGTGTGTGTGTGTGTGTGTGTGTGTGTGGGGTGGGGTGCGTGCGTGCGCGCGCGCGTGTGTGTGTATGTATGTGTATGTATATATGTGTGTGCGTGTGTGTTGTTCGTGCGTGCGTGTGTGTGTGTGTACGTGCGTGCGTGCGTGCGTGTGTGTAAGTTTGTGCTGAACTACAACATTGAACAGAAACCCTATCTACATAACAATATGTGGACGACGACTTTTAACCACTGCAGTGAACTAGAACTTTGAAAAGCCAAACTGAATAACACATCTGAGTGACACAGAACAGCAACAATGAAAATACGCCACCCTTACCGAAAACATCGAAATATTGACACTGACAACGACATTGAGCAGTAAACGCAACAAGATTGAAAAGTACCAGCAGCTGTTGCTATGACACCAATAGTATTTAAGCGGACTGTTCCTAGCAATCGTTACGTTTAAAATGGTATTAGAATTTTCGCGACTGACCATTCGGAAACTATTATTGATTTCGCCACAGCTGTCATTTGAAACTCCCCGTGATTATTGAGAAAGCAGAGTTACAATATTTAGCCACATATCCACGTGTGGACTGGATTGGTATCAATCCATACTACAACCCTTAGGTCTATAGTGCCATTTATTGATTATTATTTGTAATTCTCACAATATTATTAGCGATAAGAAATCGGTGAAGGTCACATATGATAGTTGTTTTTAAATAGTGAGTATTTTATGTTGTTTTTATGTTGTAATTTAGCTGGCAGTTTATTAATCATAGTAAGCCGTACGCATGCAGTTCTTTACAAAATGTGTCAACATTATCTGTAGCAATGTGTACCGCCACATAAGCTCTTCGAGGCCTCCAGATGCCGAAAATCCAAAGCCTCAAACACAATGCGCCATCTGTGGCACAATCGACCGGTGAATGCGTGCGACACCGCACCAGACAACGCGACTCTTATTTCAATTCACTGGACCATTGGATGGTTGTGACAGAGCATCTACCCCGAAGTACGATGTCCGTCTTGTTGCTGGTCGTTGCTGCATGCCTGCTCACGACCCGGGCCCGAGCTGATACGTTCACGGCAGTCGCGACTATGGCGGATTTCGTCCTGGCTGAAGAGGAACTGATCGTCTCGCTGGAGCTCTGCTTCGACCTGCAAGCCCGTGACGCGCGCGACGACGTGAACAGGTAAACCGAGGTTATGTTTTCGATCGATGACGCATGCACTTGAGGAATTGGAATCGGCAAGAAGGAAGTTGTCTTGTGACATTCGTCACAATTAATTCCTCGCTCCTCCTTTTACTTTTCACTCACTCATTTCGCTCACTCATTCTCTCACTTACTCAATCACACTCTCTGTCTCACTCACAAAACGTAAGTTCTTATATAATGCAGTATCCAATCCCCAGGATTGTTCAAAGGCTACACACTTTACTTAATTTACCTTTAATATAGTGTGTG
>JAODUO010000617.1:230000-275000 GCA_025642075.2 Ridgeia piscesae
CGTCCGTCCGTGGTCCGTCCCACGCTGTCCAAATACAGTCGGTTGTCCGTTTCCTTCCTCCTTCCTTCCTCCGTCCTTCCTTCCTTCCTTCCTTCCTTCCTTCCGTCCTTCCTTCCTTCCTCCTCCTTCCGTCCGTCCGTCCGTCCGTCCGTCCGTCCGTCCGTCCGTCCGTCCGTCCGTCCGTCCGTCCGTCCGTCCGTCCGTCCGTCCGTCCGTCCGTCCGTCCGTCCGTCCGTCCGTCCGTCCGTCCGTCCGTCCGTCGTCGTCGTGCGTGCGTGCGTCGTGCGTGCGTGCGTGCGTGCGTGTGAGTTCGTGCGTGCGTGCGTGCGTGCGTGCGTGCGTGCGTGCGTGCGTGCGTCCGTCCGTCCGTCCGTCCGTCCGTCCGTCCGTTTGTGGTCCAATGTGAATCCACTATGTTATCATGTACAGTAAACAATTACGTTTCGAAGATTTATCGCAACGTTATACATGTGTATTTACGTGCTTTGCTTTGTTTTCTATACTAAATGTAGCATAGTGCAATACAGTACCTGGGTGTTCGTATATAATAAGATTTTGTTCTGTTTTACCGATAAGTAACGTCTAATTGGGTGTCTATACAGATAGGTGATTTCCCGAAGGCAGTAGAAGTGGCCGAAGAGGCATTCGACAGTAAGTATTATCTACATCGCGGTCTGGGTGGTGTCCTTTTTCTAGCACACGTCTTGAAACTAATAGTTACTTTAAATCATTACGAATCTTCACGTGAGGAGGTATAATTATGCTAATACAGACAGGCCATAACTTATGTGAAGTAATGTAGCCAGTTATACACTAGGCACTATATAATTATAACTTTAGTGGTGGAAAATACGGACCTATCTATAACATTTCTACCGGTTGGATCACTACTTATCGTCGTAACTAGATAGAACGACATCAACAAATTTATTCACGGTTAATGGAGCATAAACTTTATTAACTGAGAAGACACGATCAGAGTCCACGTGATCTCATTGTTCGCGTCAACGAGCGTTATTGTCACCATGGCAACACATTGTCTTTTATTAATCGAATGCTGTGAGGAAACAGTTATCAGGTTTCCGATCACAGTCACAGATGGTAGCAAATGTCCAGTTTTCTAGTCGGCGCCGGAAGTTTTGATCTGCGCATGCGTGTCTGGATAGATGTGTGTCTTGTCTACGCAACCTGACAGCGGTAACAGGCTACCAGCAACGGACTTCACGCTCGACGTCGGCTGGTCGGCGCGTATTCGACTGAATGTTCGTTTTGTGCAGTCCAGTCGAAGCGAATGCTTCTTGATCACCGCTGACGGACATGTATTGTATCCCGGCGCACGCGTGTTGTGTTGTGACGACAGCGAGTGACGTTTCGCGCGACGGTCGTCGGTCCGTGAACGCGTCTAGCCGTCGGTGCCGACTAGGGACGATCGTGGGTCGGTGTTTCAGTTGTCATGGTCGATCGTCACGTTGACTTCCGGCTTGCTCCGAAAACAAAACTGGACATTGAGCGAGCGATCAAACATTCACAGCCGTAATAAATTTAAAGTATAATCTCACTGAAATTAACAACACAGGCCCAACTATCGTCATGTCCACTACAGTCGTCACTATCTGGGTCATGTGTTACCCCCAGTCTCCCCGGTACCCACCCACACCCCCGGCCCCCGGACTTTACTTAACATTTAACAAGATATTTTCGCCACATCTACTGCTGTTGTCTCTGGAAGATGACGGCCCCCGAATCTCCCCGGATACACCCGCCACGGAACCCAGGACGTTCTCCTAGTCATAAAAATGCATTATGCATTTATGGTAGGCAAAGTATTATAATACCTTACCTTTTTATAAGACAACTCGTCGGAGCAGGTTCGTCGGCGTTGTCGCAGCAATTCCGCCGGCGAACGGGACGGACACGTGAGGCACCTGAAATTCAAATACAACCGATAATTATTTTGTTTAACGTCGAGGCAGTACACATTAATATAACACCGAAACCGAAAAGAGGGAATAAATGTCAATACTTCAACAGAGTAATGAGAACATCTTACCTCGGAATGTGGATGCGCCGACCGTGGAGTACTGCGTCAACGGCTGCACTCCACACTCCTGCAGTGCCTTCACGTGTCCCTCCCTCCTCGGTTGACAGGCATTGGCCGACATCGAAAGGGTCGCCGGGTTTGGCGGTAGCGGTGCCGTAGGCTGTGCCGTCCAGTCGCCAGTGTACGAGAGGTTCCGACATTGTGAACAGTTGCTGTTGTCGCTTCGTCGGTGTCGTTCTCGATACGTCTTTTGCCTTTGGCTGTTGCGATTATTATGAAATTATTAACTGCCAACTCGTGGTTACCGTGACGTTTTATGACGTCAACAACCGTTTAGACGGAGCTTAAGCCAATCATCGTGTTGCATAACTCCCGCGGTTTTAGAAACGAGGATATTACGTTATGCGTCATATCGCGTGACGTACGACGTACGACGTACGACGTGCTATTGTAAAAATGCAAGCAAAGGTCTTTCGGTATATTTTTTCATCATCTCTCTCTCTGCCCTCCCATGTTATTGTGTTTAGCAGGTTTCACGCAAACCAGTCCACAATAAGCATTGTCAATAATACAAAGACTCGCTAGTTCTTCCTATTTCGTACAGGGATGTTTGAATATCGCAGTTTAAAGACCCCATTTCAGCAGCGGACCCAGAAGGATTTATGATCAAAGTAGGCTCCAAGAGTGGAGTCAAAGCTGACTGCCAGAAATTGTTATAATAGTTTACATGTTTAATTATAAATCCATTCTATACAGTTCACACGGTACGGTACGTCGTACAGTTTTCATCATTCACAACCACGTAGCACGGACATTTGAAGTGGTACATTGTTGGACACAGGGGTAATAATAGTGGGAGGAAGAGTTGAATAGTTGGGTCACATTTTGTCAATTCGTCTTCTTGTCACGCGGTGCGTCTTTAATATATAGCTGGGTCAACTGGATAACAGTTTGATATTCGAGCGAACGGGTCGTATTTGATCGTTCGTAAAAGGGGGTTTGGACGGATTCCCTGTTTCATACCTGGAACTAGTTCACACTGGTGCGTAATGTAATGTAATGTAATGTAATGTAATGTAATGTAATGTAATGTAATGATGTGATGTGATGCGATGTGATGCGATGCGATGCGATGCGATGCGATGCGATGCGATGCGATGCGATGCGATGCGATGCGATGCGATGCGATGCGATGCGATGCGATGCGATGCGATGCGATGCGATGCGATGCGATGCGATGCGATGCGATGCGATGCAATGCAATGCAATGTAATGTAATGTAATGTTGACATTAACAGGAGTTTCTTAAAAACGACTGAAGAAGACTGCCTTCATAAACCTAGATTCGTGCCTGCTTTGGTCGTAGACCCCCGTGAGAGACATATTTCTTTAGTACAGCGTGAGAACTTCGTAAAGGTCTTTATTATTCATGCTAGTGTTGCTACTGTAGGACGCGGTACGCTGTGGCATATCGCAAAAGCAATAAAAACCGATCTTGTGAGATTCATCTAAATCGTATTCCGTGACAGAGCTTAGATGAAGCTGACGAATCGTTGGAAACGGCGCTTGCTGCCACTTGTCGTTCAAGTGTCTACGTCATGAACACTGTTTCAGCTTATTATGTGCATAAAATCGACATGTTTAGTTTTTTAAACCAACCATATGCTACTAAATACGAAATCGATTTGAAACAGAGAATAAATGCGATGTTACATTAGTTTATCTAGCGTGTTAATGGTATAAAAAAAATTTAAGAGTTTAAATAAACACGGTATAAATTCGACTGAATGTCGTCTGTTGTTTAGAGTCCAACGACGACGCTATTGAACAACTTCTGTGGCAGACGAGACGCCAGTACAACGCGTGGCTTGACGAAAACAAGGATGTCGTCTTCAACGCCACGACGTGGATAAGACCGATTCTTGCACACAATGTCACTCGTAACTACGAAGCTCTCTGCCGCGGAGACATTGGAAATGTACGTTGTTGTGTGACAGACACACTAGAGTCCATTTCCTGTTTCGAATATACCTCGTTGGCGCCTGAACGCGTTGAATATTCGAAGTGCTGATGTTGCCAGCAGTCTCCAACTATAACCTACTTGAGACTGTAATAAGACCTGTGTTGAGGCTATCCTAGAACTTCCATTCGCCTTGAGGATCACTACAAAGTTCAAATTCCCCAGTTGATGCTCACATAAACCTCCATCTGCTTCCCTTTGACGGTCACCTACTGGCGCGAAAAATTCTTCTTATAACCCAAAGAACATTTTGCTTAACTACGAGACCATCCATTATATATATATATATATATATATATATATATATATATATATATATATATATATATATCATAGTATCTACAGCTTACATGAGGCATAGATTTACTTCCAACCTACGTTCGAACTATGATAAAATACATTATTTAGTACTATGCAATAACTGGCTAACATATATATTTTTGTGGTGACACTAGGTCTTATATATATATATATATATATATATATTTATTACATAGGTGTTACACTAGCGTCTGCTATATATATATATATATATATATATATATATATATATATATATATATGGAATATAATTATTCACATATGCTAATAAAATACGTAACTGTCTGCTATATATATATATATATATTTTATATATATATATATATATATATATATATAATATTATATATAATATATATATAATATATATATAGTATATATTCATTATTTATTATATATATTATATTATAATATATATTATTATCCACATTAATATGTTGTCAGACTCAATGATAGTTGAGAATTTGCCATAATTGCTTTAGAATTAGTCTCAATTGATTGATATATATATGTATATTATATATATATATATATATATATATATATATATATATATATATATATATATATATATATAATATGTTCTATTATAGCAAATATGATAATGATCATGTAGCGATGGTTCTAGTACCAAAATTGTACATCTCGTACGTTCTAATGCGTCACCTAACTCATCATGAGTTAAAAACGATCCATCATGATAGAAGACATCAGGAAACTAATGCTCATAACTCATCATGATAGAAAACATCCCGAGAAACTAATGCGTCACCTAACTCATCATGATAGAAAGACATCCCGAGAAACTAATGCGTCACCTAACTCATCATGATAGAAAGACATCCCGAGAAACTAATGCGTCACCTAACTCATCATGATAGAAAGACATCCCGAGAAACTAATGCCTCACCTAACTCACCAGGATAGAAAGACATCCCGAGAAACTAATGCGTCACCTAACTCACCAGGATAGAAGAAGAAGCCATCTCGGGAAACCAATGCGGCTGTCTCTTTGTCCTCACTCCGGACTAAGTTCACCGAACAATCGCATTTCTTAGAGCTGGCATACAAACAGGAATGACAGAATGTAGATGCACAGTTTACTGTCGGAGGATACAATGACACAAGGCAGTGGTTTGGACCGTTTAGATGTAGACCCCACACGACACAGATGCTTTTGAGTATGACGTTTTCTATTTGAGATATCCAACCACATTCCTCGCCAGGCTTCCAAAAACTTTCAATACTCTTAAGTTTACCAAGAATCCTCCAAGCATCCCATTCAGACATCCAACTGCACCTCCGTGGTCCCATAGCAATTTCCAACTGGATTCACCTTCATGTGACGAGCGGAACTCTTCCATCGGATGTAACTCTTGACTCAGCAAGGTGCATATGAACCTAACATACCCTCAGTCGATGAACTTCTTATGTGTGTTGCTATACATGTGTTATGTCATGGTTTCATTACATGGACCCTACAGCCCGCTTGTTGTGCGTGTTACTTCAGCCCGCATGTTATGCGTGTTACTATACATGTGTTATGTCGTAGGATCATTACATGGACCCCACCGCGCGCTGCAGATACAAGCCCGGGAGCATCGGTTACGTTCGCTACAAGGAGGAGACCCTGAGTGACGACCCCGGCATTGTCATGTTCTATGACGTTATCTCTGACGCCGAGTCCAGCGCCGTGAGAGACATGGCAAGAAGTCAGGTAGGAACAAAGTACTGATCCACACTGAAATGTCTGAGCGTGATTATAGACCAATGGGTGTATTTAGTAGGTCCATCAGAAAAAATCGCCTGTACGCGGGACATACTTTTCTGAGTGCAGAACAATAGCGGCTCTCCGAAAAAGTACTGGACTTGACTAACGGTAGATGAAGCATTACTTAATTAATTGAACTGGTTACATTTGAATGTCAACCAATGCCAAATAATCTAATATGTACTATTCGGAACTGACCAACGGCATAATATGATTTATATATTTCGAATCGGTACCCTACACGATTTAATTACAACCACTACCCGAAGAGCCTATTGGTGCGATACACGTTTTTAATCAATGTTACTATAATTATGGTTTCGTTTCACATGCAGCTGAAAAGGGCAACTGTTGGGAACCCCTAACGACGGTTACAAATCCAGCATTCGTATCAGCAAAATGTAAGTGGCAAGTTTGACGTGGTCCGTTTCTGTAGCGGTTTTCCAATTTCTCTGTTGGTTTTGTTGTAACTTTTTCCGTTATTATCGTGTTCTTCTTTTGAAGCAGCGAATGGCTTTGTGTCAGGATGTCGCAGTTATGTCACCAAATGCAGCTTATACAGCCTTCTTCTTCTTTGCTGTCCATCGTGTCCGATGATGACATCAGTGTAGGGTTTCGTCCGTTACGTGCTTTGCTCGTTGGTGATAGAATAGTCCAATTTGAGATTTAAAGCCTCTCCCGCAGTTGACACAGAAGATGATAGGGGCAGAAGCATCAGGAAGGCCATGGCGGAGATTGTGATCGTATTTGTATTTTTGTTGTATCTTTTCTTCAATGTGGCTTTTTCCTTTGTGAATGGCCTGCCTCCACTGTTGTCGATCTTGTGCAAGGGTCTACCAATAGTCTACAGTGATGTGTGTAGCCTTTAGGTGGTGTCGTTTGACTACATCTTTGTATCGCAGCCGTTGTCCACCACGAAGACGTTTCCCTTTGGTTAATTCTCCATAGAATACAGCCTTTGGTAATCTGCTGTCATTCATACGGATGATATGTCCAGTCCAACGGAGTTGGGAAGCCGTTAGAGTGGTTTCTATGCTGGACATATTAGCCCGTCTCAAGACTTCAACATTTGGAATGTGATCTTTCCATGATATCTGCAGGATTTGTCGTAGATATCGGAGATGCACTTTGGAGAGTTGTCTAAAATGGCGACGATAGAGAGTGTATGTCTCTGCTGAGTACAGTAGTGTTGGGAGCACAATTGCCTTGTACACCTTGCACTTTGGGGAGACTGAAATACCATGTTGTGACCATACACGCTTCCACAGTCCTCCAAAGGCTCCAGAGGCAGCTTGAATACGGTTGTTAATTTCCACATCAATGGTGTTGTCAGATGCAACAGTGCTGCCAAGGTATGTGAAGTTCTTAACTGCTTTTAGTGGCGTGCCATAGATTTCAACATGTGGATCGATTGAGGTTTGGCCGGGTTGGTGTTTGGTAGAGCGTCACAGTTTTCTTTGTGTTGATTGTAAGTCCAAACAGGGTTGCAGCTTGTTCAAACTGCTTGCATATCTCTCTGATGTCTTCTAGTGTATGGGCAACGATAGCAGCATCATCTGCAAATAGTAGTTCACGAATGCAGAGTTCTCGAGTTTTTGTGTTTGCCTTTAGTCTAGCCAATTTGAATAATTTTCCATCGGATCTAGTACGGATGAAAACTCCTGTACCAAGGTGCTCGGACACTGTAGACAGTAGAGCTTTAGGCCATGGCTAATTTAAAAAGGATCAGTAGTTGATCCACCGATAGACACTGCTCCAGCCTTACCATCGTGGAATTCTTGAATTATCTTGACAAAAGTCTCGGGACATCCATATCTCCTTAGTAAAGTCCACAAGATTGACCTGTCCACTGTGTCAAAAGCTTTCGACAGGTCAATGAAGACCATGTAGAGGGTTTGCTGTTGTTCAACTGCCTTTTCCTGTAGTTGTCGTAAGGTGAATATCATGTCGATTGTAATCCTCATTGGCTTTCTGGGAGGATCACCTCTGCAATGTTCTGTAGTCTTTTCAGAAGGATTTTTGCCAGAATTTTCCCCGCAGTTGAGAGTAGCGAAATGCCTGGATAGTTTCCACAGTCACTACGGTCACCCTTTTTGTATATTGCAATTATCAAGGCATCTTTAAATTGTTGTGGCAGTTCTTTAGCTGTCCAACAAATGTGGTAGAATTTCAGCAATTGAGCATGAAGAGCTGTATCTCCATATTTATAGATTTCAGCAGGTGTGCCATCTAGTCCTGGTGTTTTTCCTGATTTCATAGATTTGATGGCAGCTAAGATTTCCTCTAATGTTGGTGGGTTTGCCATGTCTTCCTGGACTGGGTATTGATCTAGTGATGCAAGTGCTTCTTCTCCAGCAGTTGCTGGGCAATTCAGTAGGTCGCTGAAATATTCTCTCCACCTAGACACAATTGCTGGTTTCTCTGTGAGCATTTGTGAACCTTCCGCATCTCTAATTGGCGCAACAGCAGTTTCTTGTGGACCATAGACCTGCTTGATTGCAGCGAAGAAAGCTTTTGAAGAATTTCCATCAGCTAGCTGTTGTAGTTCATCAGCTTTCTTGTCCCACCAGGCATTTTGAATTGCTCGTAGCTTGTTTTGCAATTTAGATTTTGCTTGCGTGTAGCGCAGTTTTCGGTTTCTTGTCTGTTGGGACAAAAATGCATTATATGTCCTACGCCTTTCCTCAAGCAGTGATAAAATAATCTCAGCATCATTTTCATCAAACCAACCCTAGTGTTTCCTGGTTGTGTGCCCCAGAGTGACAACAGATGTTTCGTACACTTTCTCACAAAGAGTCTCCCACTGATTATTAATCGAGCCTTTGTATGAAAGGTTCATCATGTTGGTTTCCATATGCGCCATTAATACTTTCTGCATCTCAGAATCTGCCAGTTTACTGACATTTTGTTTTTTCACCGGTGTTGGTCCGATTTTCCTTCGAGGTGGCTTGATATGGAGGTTGCACAACGATCGGATTAGGTAGTGATCAGTAGAATAGTCCGCAACACGCATCGCACGTGTACTTCGTATTTCAGCTAAGTCTACTCTTCGTGTTATTACATAGTCCAGTAAGTGACAGCGTTTTGAACGGGGATGTTGTCAAAAGTAGTACCAGTGATCAGGCATTTTGAAAAAGGTGTTTGTGATCGCTAAGTTGAACTGTGTGCATATAGAAAGCAGTTGTTCACCATTTGAGTTTGACTTGTCCCTTCCAAATTTTCCCAGGGCAATTGGCCAAGATGTGAAATCATCTCCAACTTTTGCATTGAAATCTCCAAGTATGATTACTTTATCTGTGGGTGGAATCTTTTGGAGCGTTTGACCCAGTAGTTCATATAATTCTTCCTTTGTTTGATCAGGATTCGTCATAGTTGGTGCATAAGCACACGTGGGGTGCGGTGGTCGCGCGGTAGAGCGATTGACTGTCAATCGAGGGGACGGTAGTTCAATCCCACCTACCGCCGTGTCGAAACTTAGGCAATTTCTTCACCCCACATTTGCCTGTGTCTTTCGGAAGAGACACTAAAAGCCGGTGGTCCCTTCTGTCTGGTGTCTATGCCAGGGGAAGTAAAAGATCCCACACAGGGGGTAAATGTGTAACCTGTAGTGGACTCACAAATTTTACAGAACAACTCCTACGTTAGCCCAAGTTTGGAGGTAATCACCTAAGATTAAGATAATGGTTGCATAGCGGGTTTTCCCTATTGATATTCTGAGAGTGATGAGACGTTCTGATATACCAGTTGGTAGCATAGGTAGATGTTTAACAAGCTTATTGGCAACCGCAAAACCAACACCAGCCTCTCTCCTTATACCAGGCTCTTTCCCTATCCAGAAGAAAGTGTAGTTGTTTTCTTGTAACGAACCTTGTCCTTCGAGACGAGTTTCTTGGAGGGCAGCTATGTCTATGTTATAGCGATCAAGTTTCCGGGCAACTAGCGCTGTTTGCCTTTGTGGCCTATCTGCATCCTTCATATCCAGTAAGGTTCTCACGTTCCATGTGGCTAATGATAGCTTCTTCGTCATTTGTTTCGCACCGCTGGTATTGGAGTCCCACCAGCCGCGGTGTGCTGATCAGGAGTCAAAGTGAACAAGCTTTGTTTACCCCACCTTTTCTAGGGGCGTCCCCGGATTGGGGCAGACAGTGCATCCCTAGATAAGGCTGCCTGGTCACCTGGATTGCGGTCTTGTACTGCTGTTGTTCTTCAACAACACACGACCATCATACCCAAGTCGCCTATGTGTAGAGCTTCTGCTAACAGCTTCCAGTTACTCAAACCTGCCATCGTCGCTTTCACCCCATCGCCATAGGACTTGCCCTATATTTTCGCTTGCGCTCATGTTTTAGGTGCCAAGGCTGTCGCGCATCAACATCGACACCCCCTGGACCAGGGAGACTTTAATTCAGTGGAGCATTATGTACGACAACTGGAAGTCTAGCTGGGTGCCCCGCATTGGAGAGAAGTTGCCTTCAAACCTCAGTTCTAATGCCACCGTTGGTCAACATAAGTTGACTCCTCCGCCAACACTAGATACAAGCATTGCTGCTGCCCAATGCTGACTATTTACCCATAGTTGGGGATTGGAATGGTGAAGGTCGGGACGTGTCCACACAGCCGGCCTTGCACACAACACCTCTGGGGCTCCAATCTGCTCCGAGATCCCTAACATATTAGCATGGGGCCGCAAGGTGCCCAGTATCCGCAGTGTACTATAAGGAAGTTGTGCTAGTCTTGTCTATGGAGAGGCTGTGTACAGCCGTCGGGGTACAAGAATAACTATCCACTACGATAATTCGAAGACTGTGATTTTGCTCACCTACCCAGCAGTACCCACGATGAGGTAACACTTTGATCGATACACATCGATGCGTACTTCGGAGCTGCTGACTGTTTCTACTAAGTTCGATACACTTGACCCTGCTGTAAGCCCACTGCTACGTCGACGCCCGCGTGGTTAATAAGACATGTCTGTGGCGTTTGGCACCATCAGCGGAGGATCGCAACGGTCGACCGCCGGACTAATACTCTTTTCTAACGAGAACGGTTTATTATGCGACTACTGAAGCTGTTCGTAAACGCACACAGCGTACATCACCTGCTAGCCGACCACACACATATGTATGTCCAATTACTGCCAATGGAACTTGTAGAAAATGTTGCTCGAATAGTAACCGGACCGTGTACCTGTCAATGTTGATGTTTCGGAATTCAGGATACTCGACAATTGTCGTGAGTCTTATCTGTTCGGTCCCGTTGAAGTGGACTGTGGAAGCACAAAAGGGTGTGAGCACTGTTTGTGGTCTCAAGCAAAACTCCGGGAGATGTTTTTCTTGGAGTCCGGGAGATACACAGCAAATCCGGGGGACATCAGCAACATTCGGGAAGGCTCGAATGTGTAAAATGGTTTGCATTGATGACGACCTGGCTTCTTCATTGATGACGACCTGGCTTCTGACACCGATGTCCCCTCATCAAATCATAAGCCATTGTCAACTTGATGGAAGAACGATTTACTATCGTATATAAATGTAAAATTTAAATGTTGTTTTCACAGTGATCTTAGACAGACTTGCGAAACTGTCGGGAAAAGGGTTTCATTTGACCCACATATGAGAGAAAACGGTACAGTTTTAAAAACATACATTATGAAATGTCATGTTTAGCATCTTAGTTTGAAAACCAGCAAATAGGCACAACTAATTATAGCACACTATATACGTGTACGTATCGATACACCAATCCAATATAAGTAGTACAAATAACTGAGCTCTACTCGTGGCCTTGTTATTGTAGAACGTGGCTCGACGACAACGCGTCGACGTTGCTGCTGAAGCTGAGCAGGCGCATCGAGGACATCACTGGTCTAGACACGACTCTACGGACACGCTTCAGCAGCACAGAACTATTTCAAGTGAGACCCGCATTGTGGAATCTGGTGCGATAAAAATTGTACCATGTGCCGTGAGATTATCGCTGTATATCGCCACCATAAGAACGTTGTATAAAAAATAACCTCACCACATGACTAAGTGTCCAATAATAATAATAATGCCGCGGTATTGTATGTGTGTGTATGTATGTATGTATGTATGTATGTATGTATGTATGTCTGTCTGTCTGTCTGTCTGTCTGTCTGTCTCTAACTCCATCTTGTAATTAACCCAAACTGGATCTTTTTTAGGTACTCAACTACGGCATAGGCGGCCAGTATGATCCGCATTTCGACTTCTATGAGGTATATTTCATCCAGGCTTGTTAGGCCTAAATAGTGACCTCACAGTGGCATGTCAGTCTAAGTGTCTGCACTGATTAATATTAATTACGATGTACGTGTTCCGGTTTTTACTCTCTTATTTTTACATGAGTTCGCAATATATCAAGTGGTATTTTCTTCGATTATCTACATCGGTCACTATGTTCTTCTTCATTAATTAAAATATGATGGACGATACAAAACTGGAAACATCTACTTAACATTGATGGCGCCTACATATTCACTCGGCACAGCACAATCTGTTGAGACGACCTTCTTTGCAGGACACAAAACAGCTCGAGATGTATCCGCCTTCGCTCCAAGGAAGTGGGGAACGCCTGGCAACGTTCCTTTTCTACGTGAGTTTCTCAATGAAGCTACTCTAACAGTCGTGTGAACATTGCAAATTGCATATTGAAATAATGTGTTCATCTCCGAGAAGTTCATGAATGCCAAATAATAATGCATATATGTACACAATGGAAATAACATAACACAACCTACAATGTAGTAACATTTCTTACAAAAATTGAATTGATACATTTGGAATCAATTTATTTTTAATTATTTTATGTATTCTTTCAGTTGACTGATGTGAAATTTGGAGGAGCCACAGTGTTCCCAAACGCTGGGGTACGAGTAAAAGTTGCAAAGGTAAGAAATGGTGACTTCTCGTGGCATTATCAGCGGTGTTCTTTCGATGGATCGGTGCTGGATTTACCCATGCATTGTGTAACTGTTGTCGTAAATAGTATGCTCTCTGAGTGTGTATTTTTATGACAAGCAAAATTAAATCTAATGTAGCTTTGTAGATTTTACACACAGGAGACATTCAACTGAAATGATCAAATCCCCAGATACGTGCATGGATCTGGCTCGCCAGATAGATCGCCGGAGACGTATAAGTCGAGGCTCCACCATACACATGGAAAGGTTCAGTGTAACGAACACAGAGCTGATCGTAAGACGGTGTGAACCCCTAGGCAATAGTATATAATGTTTACTTCATCTTTACCTTCTACACTGGGGAATTCAGAGTAAAATACAACCATTGCTCATTTAGACCATCAATTTACTTCGTATTGCAACACACGCGTTACGTTTAAAAACGTATCGACCCAAACAAATTGTTTGTGGAAGTAAGTCCTTTAAAATTATATTGTTTGAGCTCTGGGCAAATATCTCCCCTACACAGCCATAAACCTGGCACTGTATGAACAAGTTCTTCTTCGCTTCAGAATGGAGCAGCGTTCTGGTACAACCTGAAGACGTCGGGAGACCTCGACAAAGGCACCCTCCACGCCGGCTGTCCTGTTCTGATTGGCTCCAAATGGGGTATACAATTACAAACGATATGTAGCATTACGGCAATAGGGCGCGCAAGTGTTTCTGGTCCGTTTTGAGCGAACTTAAATTGATAATGATACCACTCACAATACCACTGGTTCCCACTTCGGTGTCCCTAAGCGTACTCTAAGTCAAAATTACTGCAAACCGCAAAAACACTTAAATAACAACTTATCGGCATACTAGTTTAGGCAGTTAGTACAAATGCGATAAAATACAATAGCTCGTTCGAGTCGTTGCATTGGGACCGCATCTTGAATGAAAATGGCAAAATAGAATAAAAACGACATGGCAGCAGACGAGATTTGAGCGCCCTATTTATTCTCAACGGTTATTGTAAGCGTTGGCCCCATTTTAATTCATTCGTGTTCCTTAGCGGTCGTTGGTGGTACGATAATCTGGTACTTATAACAGTAAACGCAAATCACGCGCAATTCACTATGTGCGTAACACAATTCGCATAGCATCACGACAAAATATACGTAAACACAAGATTACCCTCTTGTAACTTACACAATACATGGAAAGTAAGCGCGGTGAATAATAAATATATGAAATGCATTAAACATTAGACAACTACATGGTTAACGTACGTTTTATTGGTTTACGTTTCAGTAACTAACAAATGGATACACGAGTATGGACAACAATTCCGGCGACCGTGTGAACTGACGCGCAACTCTCCTCCAACGCCATGACAGAAATCTTCCAACTTTGTTTTACTTATTGGTTGATTACATTATGTCAACAACTACACTGTCTTGTATAACAAGCATACATGTATGTGTGTTTGGTTTAATTGCGTTATTTTGTTTTGTCACGATACATTAACATTAATGTGTAGTTAATTTTACAGCATTGCTCAGAGTCACATAATAATTTGTATTGAAAAATAGCTGGTATTGTAACATGTCTTGGCCATGAATGTACTTCCACAAGAACAAATAGACGGTTCTCCGTGGCTCAAACATTTTAGATGAATTGTGAACAAGGCTGCCACAGGAACAATAATGATTATAGTTCAATTGATGAACAATAAATAAGACCCACAGGAACAAGAAGATGGTTCGATGATTGAACTATGAATATGTCTCCATGAGAACAGGTGGTTTGATGGTTGAAAAAAGAACTCCACAAAATAAATATGAAGACACCATAATCTCAAATAGATAATGAAAGGGATCAGCTTAAATGACTGCTATCAAGAAATACTATGTTGGAATGGATAATAATGTACATTACATTATAATAATAGAAAAATCATAATTTTAACTTGACGTGCCATCTTAATAACTAACATATGTACACATTAAAAATATATAAAACATACTGTAAGAAATAAACAACTGACAAATGTCAACGACATTTTCACTCTTATGCTAGTGACTTCATCACTTCCAGTTTCTCCTTGTACAATTTGTGGTATGCATTTGCAAGGAAGTAGAATGGCTGTTCCACATTCTTCATTTTGCTCTGAAATCAAATAATTAGTCACAATCGGCAGTCAAAACATAGTAAAGGAAGTTTATATTTAACAACTGTACTTTCAGAAAATATTAAAAGTAATGATATTTTCAGAAACATATATGTATTCTTTCTTGTTCACTGTAGTCCATAAATGTATGTAATTTGGAAGGCATTTTGTTACAAAAATACAATCACTGATGTTCAAAATTAGATTTACTAAATAACAATTGGTTTTTGAAAATTTAGCAATTCCACATAAATTCAGCCAAATGTAACTAAGACGCAAAATAGGTGATTATATCATTGACTGTGGGCACATACATAGATGTTTATATCATTGGCCATCGTTAAAAAAAATGCAGTTCATTCTATTTATGTAATTACATTTCTATCTAAACATTATCATATCATTTAAAAAAAACATTCACCATATAAATAAAAACAGGTTGTAAAATGCATACCATTCCAGTTGCAAGTAATAATGTTAATCTGTTTATAACAATAATGTCTAATATGAAATATAAATACAACAATTGAGAATATAGAGCAACATAAGACACTCACAGCAGAACACTCAAAGTATTCGAGTGAGTTGGCTTCTGCAAACTGCCGCGCTGTCTGCTCACTGATAACACGCCGCCCCTCAAGGTCTGTCTTGTTACCCACCAACACACCTGTAGACAATCACACACAGTTAACACACATGTAGACAATCACACACAGTTAACACACCTGTAGACAATCACACACAGTTAACACACCTGTAGACAATCACACACAAGTTAACACACATGTAGACAATCACACTTACATTTAACCCACCTGTAGACAATCACACACTTACTGTTAACACACCTGTAGACAATCACACACATACAGTTAACACACATGTAGACAATCACACACTTACATTTAACACACATGTAGACAATCACACACATACAGTTAACACACCTGTAGACAATCAATACTTTCAGTTCACATACCTGAAGACAATCACACACTTACAGTTAACACACATGTAAACAATCACAAACTTACAGCTAACACACAAGTAGACAATCACTTACTTTTAGTTAACACACCTGTAGACATTCAAACACAGCTAACACATGTAGCCATTCACATACTTACAACCCACATACCTGTAGACATTCACACCCTTACAGCTAACACACAATAACACATATAGCTAACACACCTGTAGGCAATCACACATGTACAGTTAACATACTTGTAGACAATCTCACATCATATAGCCAACACACAATCACACATGTACAACTAGCTAACATACCTGTAACCAATAAACATGTATAACTAACACATCAGTAGACAATCAATGACGAGCGTAGAACCAACACACAGGCAGACCCAAACAGTCCCCACTAAAATTGAGTGCACATACAAGCTTGTGTAATGTATGCATGCATGTGTGTGCATACATGTGTGTATATGTGTGTGTGCATACATATGTTTATGTACATAATGTATGTATGTGTACGTGTGTATACATGTATGTACACGTGTGTGTATGTATGTGTTTGTGTGTGTGTACATGTGTATGTGTCTACATACACATGTGTATGTATGTGTGTATTTTGATGTGTGTGTAAGGAGTAGGGCTGAGAGGGACAGAGAGCGAAGCAGTGAGGGAGAAATACGACAGAACTCACCAGGACAAGATATGTGTGGGTTCTTGGACATCACCCTCCCCAACCACTTGTCACAGGCCTTGAAAGACATCTCGTTAGTGACGTCAAACACAACCATGACCAAGGATGGATCATCCCACTGAAATTGCAGCCAACAATTACATCAGAGATGAACAATTAGTAGTCTTCAAGGTGTAAGTAATAATTTAATGAAATGAAGTCTAATGAAATTTGTAATCCAATTATCAGCAACATTTACTTTAAACTGATTTTTTTATTTAGACAATGCTGAAGATTTACTAGTTTATATTGATAACATTTAATATCTTATTTATTCACACACATTACAAATCAAAATGATGTTACATTTAAAGTATTTCAAGTGGTTGTAATAAGTAAGATTAAAATAGAATAAACATAATAATTAATAAATAGAATGGCTAAGTAATCATTACTAATTGTGACAACAAATTGTTTATAATTAAATGAGTATGATAGTAATAAAATGCATTAACAGGTGGTACTACAATATAACAACATTACTACTGCTACTACAGAAAGTGACATATTACCCACAGTTCAAGAGTATGCCTCCAAGCCATCCATTTTGAAGTTCTCTTAACACAAGATTGTGTTTATTTTGTAAAATTACCACACAATTCTGGCTGATTCTGTTATAAATATATAAATAGGATACCCACATATTTTTGAACAACATCTGCGAAAAGCTCTTTTCCCGCTGAATCAAAGATGAACATCTCCTGAAATACGAAATAACAAGTGAGCACAATGCAGTAAACTTGGGACATAACAAATTATTCCGGACAGGCTAATTTATTTTTTACATGTAAAATGTATCACATATAAAACTGACTGCCAACTGAGGCATCTTAAGAGGAAAACAGAAGCTTCCAATCATGTGTGGAAACTATAGGGGTAAATACTGAGACACAATACTTTTTAATGTTTACTGTGCTGTAAAGTTGTCTAATTATATAGACAGTATTGTACATTATAGACATTGATGTACATTATCATAATAAGTATTGCATAAAGCAACACTAGAGTTGACTGACATGTTCATATAACATTCCAAGAGACAGTCAATGTTTAGGACAACAAAACACACTTACCACTGTGTCCCTTGAATCGGGTATGTTTATATTTTTCGTGCACATCTCAACTCCAACTGTCTATAAAAACAAAAATATATAGGTCACAGATTACATATCCAAATAAAGCAATTTTTTAATACAATATGGTACAATCAAAAAGGCTAAAATGTGTCACGAGTGTTTTAACACAATCTCCTTAAATTAATACAAAAGTAATAATCTGAGTAATGCTCAACATAGCAGAATTTATTATAGAAACATTTATTGAGGTAACTATGTAGTTGTCAGCTCAACTAAAATGTATAATGTAAAAATGAAATATTTAACATATGTTCTGGGGCAATATATACAACAGTATAACATAAATATATATCAAAATTTATATAACAAATTGTGTTATTTGATGGACTGTAAGACAAATCTCAGTTGACCACACAGGGTCCATGAGCTGTAGTTACTATGAATAACATAAAATGCTTGCAAGGAAGATGTCAAACATATAAGGACATTCTACGAGTCACTGGAGGATCCCAATCAGAGATGTTCTAGACATATACTGATCAAACATCGCCACACTGGGGTATCACTCAATACATCTGCCACAGGGTTAGGGTTAGGTAATATTTGACTAAAACATCCCACTTAAAAAGTAAATTCTGAGGCATGATACTGTGTAATAGCAAATGGTTAAATAATAGATTGTACTAACTCTAGGTGTATACTGTGTAGGCCACACCATTGCCTTTTGTGAGCCTCTAAGATCTGTACATACCATTACGTAGGCCTTTGGAAAATGTGACCCGTCGCTGTGGAACACTTGGGTGATGGCACTCTTCCCAACAGAGGAATCACCTGCAACATTCAGCATATTTTAGCAACTCTCTAAATTTTCATTACCAGCTGTCTAATTTTTTATTGATCTTGTTGCATTTGCATATGTGCCACTGCCATTGCCACAGTGTTAATTCACAAGATATCAACAGTTTACTAACTAGTGACTGTCATATACATATTTTAACCTGCATTACACAAATGTTGTTACATTTAATGCACAAAAACAGAAGTACGCCCGGTATGTGGTTGACTTTGTTTTAAAAGAATTTATATACATGCTGATTGTAAACTTGCACTGACCAAAAGTGGCATTGCCATGCATAGTATGGAGATGCTAATTTATTTAAACGGTTTTGCAAGTTTAGTGTTTGTAAATGTAATCGTTATAAGAATGTAGGTGTATTTTTGATAATGTACCGTGTTTTATGTGGTGTATGAGTGTGTGTCTGTGTAGAGCAACTTATTTACTTTGTTTGCACATTTATCCATTCTTTTTCGAGTTAGACCCAATAATATTGATTGTTTTTTGCTATATACTATCGTAATTGAATTTCACTAACATATGTAAATTGATCCCTGTAATCTCACTACTGATCCGATCAATGCAATTTTAAATCATGACTAATAAAAAATGTACATATCTGCCAAATTGATATCCATCTGTTTTTCATTTCCAGGTAGTACTTAGGTGCACAACAACTTGAATTGAATGCAAGTATGATTAAGACTAATAAATTAATGCCTAAATTAATAACGTAATGTTTGAACTATTGATTAATAGCTAGTACTGGTTGTCAAGCATGTAGTAAAGGATGGGACAGATGCATGACTAACTTGCATCCGACCAGTGGGTTATACTAAATTGTAGACAGGGTATGGATAACATTTAATAGATCTATAACTATTGAGTATACGACTATTTATGCAATACGACTATTTTATGGGGAATGAACGTACTGAAATTTCACACAAAGAGAGACCCAGGAGCAATAGTCACAGATACGCTAGATGTAACAAAACAATGTGTTATGGCAACAAATACAATGCTAGGCATGATCAACAGAGCCATTAAATATAAGACCAAGGAGGTAGATATAAAACTAAAATAAATCATTAGTAAGACCCCATTTAGATTATTGCATTTAGGCATGGTGACCCTTTGAATAAACTTAATTTAATTATATTGATTTATTAGAATCTGCACAATGCAGGATTATTTGAAACTTATGACATTTAGTCCATCCAAGAGAATTAAGAATATAAAAAAAATTCAATTTTGGAGAAGGGTTAGTGCTGATTTATTGGATTAAAAAAAATAAGTGGGTTGGATAGTACTTTTTCCTGCCGACTTCTTTATTATGGAAAATTAGCATGGCAAAACAAGAGGGCACCCTTACAAAATAAGTAAATTATATTAACGAAGTGTCTACGCATACGTGAGCCGTATCTTTAGACCCATGGCCTAACTGTACGTGAGCATGCGCGCGTATCCTATTTTTCAATTCTGCGCAAGCTTGCTGCGTCCGTCTTGTCGCATCGGCACGGCGGGATTGTTTTTGACATTCTTAGATTTACTGACTGCCATAGGGCTGCAATATGTGTCAACTTGCGAATAAAAAAACACGCACAAAATCTCACGTATATTTAGAACCGAGTGCCAAAAGAGCTTCCGTTCGTACGTACATCAACATGCATGCGCGGAAAAATTCACGTACTTTTATATTTGTCACCTAGGCCTACTTTTAGATCTGAGTGCTAAAGATGCGGCAGTAGAGCAACATATAAACATGCATGTGCGGGGAAACATTTGGAACTGACAGCTACTAAAGATAAGGCTCACGTATAGAAATCATGCGCGAGTGCTTATCGAATGCCGTACCTTAGATAAACGATGCTAAAAATACAGCTCACGTAACCGAAAATAAAAGCATACGCATGCGTAGTATGAATGCCGTACTTTTAGACTGGCGGCCTAAACGTACGGCTCACGTACGCGTAGCCACTGCCTTATATTAATGACTGGATAAACAAATGTTTGCTTTCACCTAACAAATCTATTGCGGTGTATGTCCACAACCAGTTTAAATGTCACATTGACAAGTATCTACAAAATACGGCAGACTATATGAATCAGTGATTGACTCCCTTCCAGGCTTCCTCGGGAACTCACCAACTGTCTAAGTCGGTAGTAGAGATTAACTAAAATAACAGAGGCACCGAAAAAATTACTCTGGAAATTTGGTTTATCGTTGGTCTGAAACAATGTCTTAATCCCGAACTATTTCAGTGCAGGGACTTTGTTGTTAGGCAAATTGGAGAAATAAAAGTGACATCCTACTGTATTGTGCAGGGATATAGAATGCATAGTATATTATCCGGTATCCATATTATCGCCTCTTCTATGCTCAGTCTTGTGTATCATACGGGTTCACTAAACACTAAAAAGAGAGCGCACCTCATCAATAATAAACATACGAAGTATTCCTTACCAACTACAACACACTCAGCTCTTAATACTGTAGACATGCTTTGTGTGTATCGGTTTAAAAGCAACGCTGCCTACACCAACAAATATCTATCAGATATGTCTGATAGCGCACATACGAAAATCTTGAAGCGCGATTGGACAAATTTCGTACAGCGAGTCCTGCGTGACGTAATGTTACTATGGCAATTTCAAATATCAACAACATCAACGCTAAGGAAAAACGGTCTCGCCATCTAGCGAATAACGCAGATGTAAAATAGCTCCGCAAAGATCGTTTTGTTAGGATTTAATATTTGTCTTCTGTTATGTTTCATGCCGTTTTTCTTCGTCGGAAGAACATGTCCCCGTCCAAGTCTCACTAGACTCACATATGCCACTCAATAATAAACATTATAACAAAATGTGATCCGTTGTATGGTTAGAAATTGACCCTTGTTGGTATTGTATAGTTATAACCATATACACAGTTATGCACTACTGTATCGTATTGTAACAACATTCCAAAGTAGACGAAGATGTTGATGGCAACCAAACCTACTTAGCCGATTATAAAGTCACAATTATCATAGTACGCGACGTGTTGACTTACAAATAACTATAAGCATGACGATCGCAGCTTTACAAATGAAAGAAGGGGAGGTTACAGCGACGGTATACGGACTGGTATGTTTGATATTTCTGAGAACTGCTAACAAGAGATCAGCTAATCAACCTCGAGTCAAGGCAAGCTAGCCACACACTGACACTGACAGTGCCACTATCAGTGACTGTGGCAGTGTTATTGGTGATGTTAAACCTGGCCCTGGGCTGAGTAGCATAATATCAATGACGGTGGTATTGAGTGGATTGACTTGAATTTCTTCCCTGCCTAACAATCAATACTAGCCCTAGGTTAGTGCTTAGCATCATTACTTATTAGATTAGCCAGGGTAATGATAATCCGTGCCAATTTAGGGCAAAGCCTTATCTCGAAAGAAAAAATTCTAGTCATACATCTACTAAATCCATACTACAACTATACAGTTGTCACATTCATAATAAAACATTAATTTTAACATATTTTATCATAAAATACATGAAATTAACTCTTTTTGCGCGTAATTGTTAGTTTCATAGGTAACTCTGGTATGTATGGCACCACTTTACTCTAGGGTTATCATGATATGTAGGGTATGTGCAGAAATCTAACCTTATGGTGGTGCCACTTACTGGGGTTTCTTGTGAAAATAATATATACACACAAAAACAGTTAATTTTGCGTGCATACTTATCGATAAAACTGTATTATTAAAATACTGACATTTGTTATCAAATGACAAGTGAATATGTAGTAAAGGTGTAGTAAATGTAAGATGTAATGTTTGGTGACCGTATGTATCAATTTTCATGTTTTTTCCGAAGTGCAGGCTTAAACTATGAAAGTACTCACTGAACTGTGTACGTAATACCTAGGCTGCCAAGGGGCTATGATATTTTTATTTATGTAGGTAAATTACACTGTAACTAAATTACAGTATAAAAAAGTATTTTTCGATACATGCCCACACACACATATGCATACAGTTACAATAATTCTCAGATCTTCAACACTTTGTTCCATATAATATATGCTACATATACACAAATCCATTCTGTTCTCTCGGGCAAACTGGAAGTATTAAATAACTTAGAGAAGGAATGTAAGTGCAATCATGAAAAAAAATTCGTTTTATTCTCTTACTTTAAAATAATTGTATTGTAGCCAATCTGTGGATATAGTGGCACATATTACTTTGATGTTAATTCCCACTCAAATTGTAGCTAAATATGCTGTACAACTGATTCAAAACCTAACAATGTAGACAGCTCTCTTTAATATAAATAATGACGAATAAAATCAAAGAAGCATATGAATGTCAAACTTGTTGTTTGTAGATAAAAGACCAGCAGTATAATGATTGTGTGGAACTTCTCAACAGCATTGTGCAGACACACCAAAAGGTAAGTGCAAAACAACATCGTAGACTTGAGTTATTCTTAACAGTGACCGAAGCTCAGATTTATATTATTATAATTATACCTACTATCTTACAGATTTTGTGTTGGTGAAACATAGCTTTATGTAGAGACCCGTCCACCTGTCATTTGGACGGGTAAAAACGAATATGGATGGGTAGAAACATGGTGGACGGGTTGTGGACGGGTAAAAAAATGAAGGAGCAAAAAAAGGTCTTCCAAAACTATATTTTAGTTATATGTTAGTTATGCCTTGAAAGTGAGTGAAAATGGTGGCACATGTGTGTTTGTAGTCCATTTCAGTTCATCAGACACATTTAAAAGTTTGTAAACTGGCTTAACAGTTAACATACATGTGTCCACCAAAACATGTGTGACTGGCAATACTTTTATCCTGCATAAAGCCCTGTGGTGAAAGAAATACAATATGATTTTGTTAATATAATCAGCAAACCCATTTTCACAAATAAATGCTTTGTGAGAATAAATTGACCCACGTTCCATAATGCTTATATTAAGTCAGGCACTCCTGACACTTCGTAACAGATAGTCCTGTGTTTCTTCTGTCAGTGTCAGTAATGTCTAAGGTTGCCATTTTCCGCATATGACAAAAAACCCAGAACGGAGGCCCATTCACATTATAAACGATGCAATAGTTATCTTATAAATATGGAATAATTTGTATTATAATGGACAGTTCCTGGAATGATTATGTGTTTCTCCCTTTATCTCTTTTTGTCCATTTTGGTTATGCTTTTTCACCAGTTCAGTGTTCTTACTAATAGTTATAACTTTCTATAGTCAATGGCTGTACTGTGTATAATAGTTCTGTTTTTCTAAAAAAAGTTGCAACACTAGTGTAATGCTGCTGTGTCTTTTCAATTGGTGATAACACTAACTGTGGTGGTTCTCTAATTTTCCAGTAGATGGCAGCAGTCTATTGCATAGTGGTTATATGTTTGTTCAGTCGAGGGCAGCACTGTCCCTGCTTGGCTACTGCTACTACCAGAGTCAGGACTTTGTGAATGCTGCCGACTGCTATGAGCAGCTGATGATGCTGCAGCCTGAGGTGGACGAGTACAAGATGTACTACGCACAGTCTCTCTACAAGGCCTGTCTCTACGACGAGGCAATGAAAGTGTCGTGTCAGATCGAGAACCCATCATCCCAGTCAAAGGTAGTCACAACATGTTTCTTGACCAAGTCGCTGGTAGATCTCTCATGGACACTTGTAATGTGCTGTTGTGACGCTGTTGTCAAGGTAATTAGTACACCTGTTACAGGTGAATAATAAAAATACAGAAGGGAGAATGGAGATGGTGCTAAACACAACCAAGTTGTTCTGTGTTCCTATTTGGTATTTACTAATTAACATAATTTTCTTGAATCTACAATAGATAAAAGTGTTTAGTAAGATGGTAACAATATTCACCATTTAACTTTTTGGAACTCGCAACATGTTCAAATAATAAACAGAACATCCAATTTAAAAACGGACTTTATTGGCAAAATTTGCCGAGGTGAAGTGAGTTAACCATAATTCATGTGGATGTTCAATGATTTCACTTTTTTGTAATTTCACAAAAGCAGACTTTCTATTATAAATTGAAGCAGACTTTCTGTTATAAATTGGTGAGCCCAAGTAGATCTTGAAAGCTTAGCTATTCTCTTTAAAAGGTGTCTATTGATGTGTTGCAGGTGATAAAACTGCAAGCGGCCATCAAATATGGAGAAGAAGATCTTGCTGGAGCACAGGTTTGTTGTTTAAAAACGTATTTTTAATACACATTACTGAACATTGGATTTTGTTAACTGAATTCTTGATTATTAAATTAATTGCAAAGCTTGTTTAATCAGTGTATGCCCCTAGGGGCTTCTAGAGGATCTCCGTGGTTACCCAAACTTACAATTTTGTATATATACTCACTTGTTTGCTGTGCATTTTTTTGTATGTGGTGACTGGAATAATCATCACTTTGGAAGCTTATCCGTTTCTGTATAATTTGAGGAATTACATTTATTTTGAAGTTTGACTTATACACCATCTTAAATATGTTTAGGCCATGTATACTTTTAATATTTACTGCAGTCGATCACATTAATGGAGTTGACGTGGAAACACAGGCCACATTGACACTTGACTGTCCTGTCGAATATTGTACCCTCTACATTAATGTTGATGTGGAAACACAGGCCACATTGACACTTGACTGTCCTGTCGAATATTGTATCCTCTACATTAATGTTGACGTGGAAACACAGGCCACATTGACACTTGACTGTCCTGTCAAATATTGTACCCTCTACATTAATGTTGACATGGAAACACAGGCCACATTGACACTTGACTGTCCTGTCGAATATTGTACCCTCTACATTAATGTTGACATGGAAACACAGGCCACATTGACACTTGACTGTCCTGTCAAATATTGTACCCTCTACATTAATGTTGACATGGAAACACAGGCCACATTGACACTTGACTGTCCTGTCAAATATTGTACCCTCTACATTAATGTTGACATGGAAACACAGGCCACATTAACACTTGACTGTCCTGTCGAATCTTGTACCCTCTACATTAGTGTTAATCCGTGTTTGTGTTGTGTGCCAGAGTTTGGTGGAGCAGTGTTCTTCTGATGACCCAGACACAGAAGTTAACCACGGATGTCTACTCTTCAAGGTGTGTAATTCTGTAATTATTTGTCTTCTTGATTTTATCCTTAACCACTTGTGATTTTTTATTCCAGTCTAACTGATGCAAAATTCTTTTTAAAAGTGTATGATTTCAATTTTTTTAATAAATCTAACTTTGCAAGAAAACCAATAATGGAATGATATAATGGAATGATATAATACTATTTGTTTTTAAGCAATTTATATTGAGGTCAAAAGCAAAGGTAACTTTGCTAAAGTTATCAGAATAAACCACCAACAATTGTTATAATCTGCAATTTGTAAATCACTCTTAAGATGTGGTCAGTACAAGATCAGATAATATATTAAAATACCATCAGAGCATTGGAACACAAGATTTCAATAATGTACCTTTAGACATGGCACACCATTTCCAATCGTGAGCGTAACTGAACTGCTGTGAGTGTCCTTACAGGAAGAGCAGTATGAGACGGCCTGTCAGAAGTTTACCACAGCGATGCAGATAGTGGGTTATAAGCCAACACTGTCCTACAATATTGCCCTGTGTAACTACATGCTCAAGCAATACGCGCCAGCCTTGAAGCACATCGCAGACATCATAGAAAGGGGCATCCGCGAACATCCCGGTGAGTCTAGGTGACTTCTTTGGAACCAACAATTGACAGCACGTGTTAAGTTTTATTGTAGGACAGAAGTAACTTTTAGTAGTGTTGTAATGGTTTATCTTGGTACCAATGTAGAATAATTTAGCATCTTTGTAAACTTGTTTGTTATACTTATGTATTTATTATAGTGTACTGATATATTAGTAGACTGTTATCTAGTTCTTTATGTACAGGCCTGTGAATGGGCTGGTCCTGGAGATATTGGGCTTTAGAAAATCTAGTTATAATTATAATAATAGACATTGAGATCTCTTTTTGTAAGCACCATGGCTTCCATTTTTGTTGCATTTTAATTTGGAAAAGAAATAGTAATCTGAAATATCACTGTAGACCACTGCTCAGTAGGTTACTTATTATGGTTAGACTATCAGAATTTCATAAAACAGTCCAACCAATGGTCAGTGTATTCATTATTGGACCTGTTTTACATACTCTATAAAGTCCTGTTAGGATCTTGTGTCACGGCGGTGTGTCGCATTATATAATTTAAGTCTCCAACATAATTATACAACCTGATGTTTATGTGTTGTTTTAGAGCTGAGTGTTGGCATGACAACGGAAGGCATTGATGTACGGAGTGTGGGAAACACACTCACGCTGCATGAGACAGCGCTCGTGGAGGCCTTTAACCTCAAGGCAGCCATTGAATACCAACTCAAGAACTGTAAGTCTGTTTCTGTGTAGTTTTCCATTCCTCGTGTTTCTTCTTCCTCCTAATGCAATCTGTGTAGCCGTTGTAATTGAATTATTACATTATTACAATAGTCACACTTACTGGTGCAATGGCCAGCACTTAGATACATTATAATTCCATAGATCTTTATAAAACATCCGGTTGTGATGATGCATTTGTTTAATGTGTATTGCATTTTTTATAAGTTCCTTTAATTATTTACTAAGGTACACATTTTTACTTATATATATATATATATATATAAATGTGTTCACGTTTTCACTAGTAGGCCTTGGCATACGACAATAGAAAATATATTTTAACTTTAGAGAGAATAAACAAGGTTTCTTAATTAAGCCACTTTACTTAGCTGTACACAAACTGTACACATTAGTTGATTTACAACATGTGACATGATGTGGTTTTTGGTATGACCCCTTGGAAAATATACAGCACAATACTATTACATGATATGATCTTTTGATACAACCCTTGTTACAGGAGTTAATTTAATTACAGTGTATTATTAATATTTACATGATGGGTTTTTATTTGTCCCCTAAATGATATCTAGCATATTACATGATATGATCTTTGATGTCTAGATGAGGCGGCCTGCGAGGCACTGACCGACATGCCACCGCGGTCAGAGGAGGAGCTGGACGCGGTCACTCTGCACAACCAGGCCCTCATGAACATGGACAGCAGTCCCACTCAGGGCTTTGAGAAGCTGCAGTTTCTCATCCAACAAAGTCCGTTCCCGCCAGAGACATTTGGCAACCTACTGCTCCTGTACATCAAGTATGAGGTGGGAGGACGTTATCACTCTGATAATACAGTATGTGGTGGGAGGACGTTATCACACTGATAATACATTATCACTCTGATAATACATTATCACTCTGATAATACATTATGAGGTGGGAGAACATTATTACTCTGACAATACATTATCCCTCTGATAATACAGTATGAGGTGGGAGGACGTTATTACTCTGATAATACAGTATGTGGTGGGAGGACGTTATCACTCTGATAATACAGTATGTGGTGGGAGGACGTTATCACACTGATAATACATTATCACTCTGATAATACATTATCACTCTGATAATACATTATGAGGTGGGAGAACATTATTACTCTGACAATACATTATCCCTCTGATAATACAGTATGAGGTGGGAGGACGTTATTACTCTGATAATACATTATCACTCTGATAATACAGTATGAGGTGGGAGGATGTTATCACACTAATAATACATTATCATTCTGATAATACAGTATGAGGTGGGAGGACATTATCACACTGATAATACATTATCACTCTGATAATACATTATGAGGTGGGAGAACATTATTACTCTGACAATACATTATCCCTCTGATAATACAGTATGAGGTGGGAGGACGTTATTACTCTGATAATACATTATCACTCTGATAATACAGTATGAGGTGGGAGGATGTTATCACACTAATAATACATTATCATTCTGATAATACAGTATGAGGTGGGAGGACGTTATCACTCTGATAATACAGTATGAGGTGGGAGGACGTTATCACTCTGATAATACAGTATGAGGTGGGAGGACATTATCACTCTGATAATACAGTATGAGGTGGGAGGACGTTATCACACTGATAATACATTATCATTCTGATAATACAGTATGAGGTGGGAGGACATTATCACTCTGATAATATAGTATGAGGTGGGAGGATGTTATCACACTGATAATACATTATCATTCTGATAATACAGTATGAGGTGGGAGGACATTATCACTCTGATAATATAGTATGAGGTGGGAGGATGTTATCACACTGATAATACATTATCATTCTGATAATACAGTATGAGGTGGGAGGACATTATCACTCTGATAATACAGTATGAGGTGGGAGGACATTATCACTCTGATAATACAGTATGAGGTGGGAGGATGTTATCACACTGATAATACATTATCATTCTGATAATACAGTATGATAGATCTTATCACTCTGATAATACAGTATGAGGTGGGAGGATGTTATCACTCTGATAATACAGTATGAGGTGGGAGGACGTTATCACTCTGATAATACAGTATGAGGTGGGAGGACATTATCACTCTGATAATACAGTATGAGGTGGGAGGACGTTATCACACTGACAATACAGTATGAGGTGGGAGGACGTTATCACACTGATAATACATTATCACTCTGATAATACAGTATGAGGTGGGAGGACATTATCACTCTGATAATACAGTATGAGGTGGGAGGACGTTATCACACTGATAATACAGTATGAGGTGGGAGGACATTATCACACTGATAATACATTATCACTCTGATAATACAGTATGAGGTGGGAGGACGTTATCACACTGATAATACATTATCATTCTGATAATACAGTATGAGGTGGGAGGACATTATCACTCTGATAATACAGTATGAGGTGGGAGGACGTTATCACACTAATAATACATTATCATTCTGATAATACAGTATGAGGTGGGAGGACATTATCACTCTGATAATACAGTATGAGGTGGGAGGACGTTATCACACTGATAATACATTATCATTCTGATAATACAGTATGAGGTGGGAGGACATTATCACTCTGATAATACAGTATGTGGTGGGAGGACGTTATCACTCTGATAATACAGTATGAGGTGGGAGGACGTTATCACACTGATAATACATTATCATTCTGATAATACAGTATGAGGTGGGAGGACGTTATCACTCTGATAATACAGTATGAGGTGGGAGGACGTTATCACACTGATAATACATTATCATTCTGATAATACAGTATGAGGTGGGAGGACGTTATCACACTGATAATACATTATCATTCTGATAATACAGTATGAGGTGGGAGGACGTTATCACTCTGATAATACAGTATGAGGTGGGAGGACGTTATCACTCTGATAATACAGTATGAGGTGGGAGGACGTTATCACTCTGATAATACAGTACGAGGTGGGAGGACGTTATCACTCTGATAATACAGTATGAGGTGGGAGGATGTTATCACTCTGATAATACAGTATGAGGTGGGAGGACGTTATCACTCTGATAATACAGTATGAGGTGGGAGGACGTTATCACTCTGATAATACAGTACGAGGTGGGAGGACGTTATCACTCTGATAATACAGTAGAGGTGGGAGGACGTTATCACTCTGATAATACAGTATGAGGTGGGAGGACGTTATCACTCTGATAATACAGTACAGAGGTGGGAGGACGTTATCACTCTGATAATACAGTAGAGGTGGGAGGACGTTATCACTCTGATAATACAGTACGAGGTGGGAGGATGTTATCACTCTGATAATACAGTACGAGGTGGGAGGACGTTATCACTGTGATAATACAGTACGAGGTGGGAGGACGTTATCACTCTGATAATACAGTATGAGGTGGGAGGATGTTATCACTCTGATAATACAGTATGAGGTGGGAGGACGTTATCACTCTGATAATACAGTACGAGGTGGGAGGACGTTATCACTCTGATAATACAGTATGAGGTGGGAGGAGTTATCACTCTGATAATACAGTACGAGGTGGGAGGACGTTATCACTCTGATAATACAGTATGAGGTGGGAGGACGTTATCACTCTGATAATACAGTACGAGGTGGGAGGACGTTATCACTCTGATAATACAGTATGAGGTGGGAGGACGTTATCACTCTGATAATACAGTATGAGGTGGGAGGACGTTATCACTCTGATAATACAGTATGAGGTGGGAGGACGTTATCACTCTGATAATACAGTAGAGGTGGGAGGACTTATCACTCTGATAATACAGTATGAGGTGGGAGGACGTTATCACTCTGATAATACAGTACGAGGTGGGAGGACGTTATCACTCTGATAATACAGTACGAGGTGGGAGGACGTTATCACTCTGATAATACAGTACGAGGTGGGAGGACGTTATCACTCTGATAATACAGTACGAGGTGGGAGGACGTTATCACTCTGATAATACAGTATGAGGTGGGAGGACGTTATCACTCTGATAATACAGTATGAGGTGGGAGGACGTTATCACTCTGATAATACAGTATGAGGTGGGAGGACGTTATCACTCTGATAATACAGTATGAGGTGGGAGGACGTTATCACTCTGATAATACAGTATGAGGTGGGAGGACGTTATCACTCTGATAATACAGTATGAGGTGGGAGGACGTTATCACTCTGATAATACAGTATGAGGTGGGAGGACGTTATCACTCTGATAATACAGTATGAGGTGGGAGGACGTTATCACTCTGATAATACAGTACGAGGTGGGAGGACGTTATCACTCTGATACAGTACTTTGAAGAAAGTTTGGTCATAATAGCATTTTTGACCTGTCAGTCTGTGTAATATAAAATGCTCTAAATGTGATGATTACGAGACTGTTAAAGGGCAACCTGGTGTTTTATGTTGACCCAAGATTAATATTCCTAGTACTTGCAACAGTACCCTAGTGAACCAACCATATGTGATCACATTTACCCATATGCTGTGCATTTATTAATGTTAATACATTTTAAAATAATTAATGTTAATACATTTTAGCTATGTTATTTAGTTTCTGTTTAATATTTATCGTATACTCTTAATTCTTTGCACAGTGAGATATAATAGGTAATGCAACACATGTTTTATTTTAATACTTCATATATATTATTATACCTATATTTTATTTATTGTTTTTTTGTTTTAATATATCATAGGATATTAACAAATATTTGTAAAAGCATGTAAAGTGTCTGATAGCAATGCTACAGATTTGGGCACTGTACAAATAACTTTTATTATTATTATTATTAGGTGAGTTGAGATTCTTTAAAAAAATACAACTGGTTAGAATATAGGTGACACAAATTCTTGTGTGTACTTAAAATGTACACGTACTTGTCTGCGTTGCTGCAGTATTATGACCTGGCTGCGGACGTGCTGGCAGAAAACGCCCACCTCACCTTCAAGTTCCTCACTCCGGTTGGTATCATGCTGACAGTGTACAATTTATATACACGTATATTTGTAAACGAACAGAAACCAGTTTCAAGCATCGGTATTGGGTACAGTTGTGGAGACGTATCCATTGTGAAGACATGTTCACGCGTCATGTATTTCACCACTGGAAGTATGTTCCTGGTCATACATGTGTTGTTGGTAGAGTTTCAGCATTGTCAAATAGAACTACTGGATTTCTATACTATCATACATCTTGATACTTGAATGTAGTTGCTGGTTTTTCACATAATTACATCAGATGTTGTTGGTTCTTGATTGTACCAATTTTGTCTGAGTTTGATAATGTGTAAATATATACAAGATATCATTTATATATACAAGATATCATTTATATATACAAGATATCATATTATATATATATATATATATATAATATATAGACTGTTTACATCATATATATTCTATATATAGATATATATATATATATATGTATATGTATATATATATATATATATGTACAAACTTGACATGACTTTGTAGTGTTATTTGAATGCATCATTTCTTCCTGTCAGTACTTATACTCCTTCCTGGAATCCGTCATCACTCGGCAGACATCCCCAGAAGAAGCGTACAAGAAGCTGGATGAAATGGCGTCAAAGCAGACAGAGTTACTGCGCAAGTTGACAAAACAGGTGCAGGAGGCGAGGCAGAATCATGACGACGACTCTGTCAAGAAAGCTGTCAACGACTACGATGAAGCACTAGAGAAGTGAGGGGACGTTTGATAACGGTGTTGTTTGGATGGCCACATTAGATTGAGTTCATAACTGAAAGAAATGTGTGGTCAAAACTGTCATGTCTTAAAATATATTGGCATAATTATTTTATTTACAGTAGTTGTTTTTCAGATTTATGTGTTAAAACTCGGTATTTATTCAAACTTTAATTAAACTGTCATGCGTGTGGGGGTGCTAACTCTTCTCCTAGACTGTTTACATCAGACACAACATTTCTGGCAGATTTTTGATTGGTTATCAATGCTGGTTAAAGAACTGATTTATTCAATAACTTGGATGTTCCTTCACAAAATATGTTGAATGTTTGGGCACATTCGTCGTTGGTGTTTCTATGGGTTCTACCAAATGGCTATGTTTTCAGATACATACCTGTCCTGATGCAGCAGGCGAAGATCTACTGGGACTTGGAGAATTATCAGCAGGTGGAGAAGATCTTCCGGAAGTCGGTCGAGTTCTGCAATGAACACGACGCCTGGAAGCTGAATGTGGCGCACGTACTCTTCATGCAGGAGAACAAGTTTAAGGAGGCGACTGGTTTCTATGAACCAATTGTGAAGAAACATTACGAAAATGTATGTGATGGGTTGTCAATTAGCTAGTGTTTTTCATTCGTTGTTGTAGTAATGGGGTTGATAGGCAGACAATAATAGTCGTATTATACTACTTGTTCATTGGTGGTAAATACACGATTATGGGAGACATACCGGTACTCTTTCGTCAGCTGTTTTTGGTGTTCTGCCAACATTTACTTTCATATTTCTATGGGATGTACGTAGTTTTGGGGACACATTTATTTTGTTTGGTCATGTGTTTGCATGCAAACACACGCACACGCACACGCACGCACGCACACCATGCACACGTAGTTTGATTATCCTGTTTCACAGTGTTGCCAAATGTAGCTGTGACATGTACCTTGCTGTTGAACGTGTTTTAGATTCTGAGTGTGAGCGCCATTGTGCTGGCCAACCTGTGTGTGTCATACATCATGACGAGTCAGAACGAGGAGGCAAGTAACTGTCACTTCTCTTTCTTCATCACACCAACGTTCTGTGTGATTTATATGTGGCGTGAATCATGAGCGTGAGACATCTGTTTTAACTTTGATGTATTTTTGTGACACAAGTTAGTAGGGTCATTCTCCACGTTGTCTACTCTAGGATATTTTTCTAAAATAATTGTATAGGAAATGGCGAAAAGAATAGTAAAGTAACTGTTATCATTATTATTATATATATATATATATATATATATATATAAATCAATGGTATCTCAATACGTATGAAACTGTTTAATTGGCTCCTCAGATGTTGTGACTGTTTCGGTATTAAACTGTCACGAGATGGCGTTTATAAATGTAAACATCAATGTGCTTGACGATGTAGGCGGAAGAACTGATGAGGAAGATTGAGAAGGAGGAGGAGCATGTGGCCTATGAAGACCCCGACAAGAAAATATTCCACCTGTGCATCGTCAATTTAGTCATCGGGTCAGTATTCGACATGAAAATACACCTCACTGTTGGTATACTTGTGATTCAAGAATATACTAGAAGTGTGTCAGAGTGTTAGCCACAGGCACACTCACATACGTGCGCACACATACACAGTAATGCACACACGTACGTATGCACAAAACTACAGTCATCACCACATCATAACCACCGTCACGCATATAGACGCACACACGCATTTTGTTTTCTGGTGATACGTTGTAACAGACAAATGGTACATCTGGCTGTCTCTTGCAGCACCCTGTACTGCGCCAAAGGCAACTACGAATTTGGCATCTCCCGCGTGATCAAGAGCTTGGAGCCGTACCAGAAGAAACTTGGCACCGACACGTGGTTCTACGCGAAACGTTGCTTCCTGTCTCTCATTGAGAACATGGCCAAGCACATGATCATGCTGCGAGACAGCGTGCTGCACGAGTGCATCCAGTTCCTGGAGCACTGCGAAAGTGAGTAGAGTAAAACACCTGGTCTCGTACGTTTTGGTTTCCAGCACCTGGCAATGTTCTGCTAACTGATGTGCTGTATTATAGTGGTAATTTGGTGAAGTTATGTGGTTTTATTGAACTAGGTATCGGTAGCCTTTTGAAAAACGCCATCGCTGTGCTGAATTTTCCTTGCTGTAACTGAAGGTGGTCGCCACCAATTGTGCTACGAGGTTAAACACGTAGACTGAATCGACGTTTGCGTGATATGTGATTCACAGTGCCCAGTGTTGGGTGCTAGTATGTCACACGGTACACACCGACCCATGACTTTGACTCGGACCCGTGACCTGCCAGACAGATGTATCAACCACTACTCTACCACCTCCTGGAAGCGATCACCTCTGTCTGTCACAGTTATACAAATTTCCCTGGAAGCGTATGTAAAACGAGCACCCATCTGTTAGGTGATGCGCCCACTTATAACAGTTTAAAAAGCCAGTTGTCACTTGAAAAGAAATTGAATCAGTTATCACATACCTTCACCTAAATTATATTGATGTCCAATAACAAATAATGGAAAAATGGATGGTGTGTACGTTTCCAGTGTACGGACGTGACGTGAAGGCGCTGGTGGAACAGCCACTGGAGGAAGAACCGATGCATCCTGGGAAGAACACCGTTACCTACGAGTCACGTGTGCTGAAGGCTTTGCTGTTGCAACTCATGTCATAAGCAGGCGTCATTTGCATAATGTAGTTCGTCATGTAAAACGAGCGTACTCGTTCATCATAAGATGAGAAAGTTATTGTTTATATTTGTTAATTTATTGCTATTAGTTTTTGTATTACATTTCTTTCTCGTCACAGATGGATTATTGTTGCATATTAAGCAGTGGTTCAAATAAATACAGATCGTATACGTACATAGCAAAACTGTTGAGATTAACGTGGATAGGTCTACTAAAGAACACCCACGTGGACATCACACATCAGCTCTCTCTCTAAACACCAGTGCCCACGGGTGGGCGGATGTGCTGCCGATTCTTGCGGCATGTGCCACGACTTCCGCTAGGGAAATTCACAAAACTCAATTCCTGTTGCGCTGTACTCCCATTGTAAGTTAGCGAATAAAACTGCTCGGTTGAATCGACTCGAGTCACGTGACTGTCGATGTTAGTCGTCGTGCACCCTTCGGCGGCCCCCTCCGCGCGTGTTCACCGGCGCTGATCGCAGCACTCGCAGTCGCCGCTTATCGGCGTGCGGCATCTCGGCCAACATCTTCTCGGAACCCTCCCGGCCCCGCTCCACCGCCTGCGTCTGCTGGAACTTGTTGTGGTCCTTGTGCACGATGACGTCGAGGAGGAGCAGGGACAGCGACTCGGACACGGTGAGCATGTGCAGCATGAAGAGGGCGAGAGCGCCCATGGCGAACAGCAGGACCCCGAGCGCCACCCACGCTACGAACTCGCTCGCCTCCATCGTGTCGGCGACGTCTACAACGGAAGTGACGCAGACGACCGGTGTTACACATTGCTAGGTCACTCTTGTGTATGTCTGTACTGTTATGATCATTGGCTAAACATACAGGGTCATTACGCCAATGTATGGGGTGGGGTATGTTTGTGTGATCATTGGCAAAACCCATTGCGTCAATGTACAATGGGAAATTAAAATCGTCCGGACTAGATTTAAAGGTGACCAACGTGGCTGCAGTTTCAACTGGATCGGTTATTCTGTTCCATTCATTTACTGTTCTATTAAAAAGCTATTAGCATACACTTGAATATTGCCTGGCTCTTGAATAGGTCGTTCTCAGTGGCCGCGAGTTGTTAGTTGAATGAACCAGGTGAGTCTGGAATGAAGGATGTTTCTCCGTCTAAGGATCTATCGACTAATACTAGGCGGCTCACTTCTCTGCGCTATCCTCAGGACTCCCACTTGAGAATGTTCATCATTAATGTTATTCTCAGGGATGAAGTGGAGACTTTTTACATTTTGACAACGGTCTTGAATTCAATAACGACATATTTGTATTGAAAGCGTAAATCAAACTTTATATATATCTTGTAAATCTTGCATAATCGTAATGGTAATAACTGTCACTAATGTGCGCAGTTTTAAAACATGAAATACTAAAACTCTACATCCTAGAAAAGGATAGGTATACTATTCTTAAGATAATATATATGTATATATATATATATATATATATATGAATTGAGCCCTTCTTGCGTAATAAGTATCACGTGTGCTAGTGCACCTCTAATTTGTGGCTAAATTCATTGCTAATAACTGACTAATGCTTATAATACGACGGTCTTACTTAAAGCCTCGTTGTCCCCCTTATCTGTTGACAGTAAGGTATAGAAATCCGTGGTTTAGCGTGGTCGTGAGACCAGATAGGCCAGCCCACCGCCAATACCTGGTGCGCTCTACTTTTGGCCCGGGGCGCTTGCTCGCGATGACAGGAGCTAGAGACGCGGAAGAGAGTGACGTACAGCGGTATTTTGGTGAACAACAAACACACGTCACGTTAAATTGCGTACCTACGAGCGTGCGTGCATGCATAATCAATGCCTTTATAACAACTGGCAAACGCCATTAGTCTATTCCAATCCTTTACTGTTCTATTAACAAAAACCTATTAGTATTACCATAAACTTGAGTCCTGACCAGCACTCGAATAAAGCGTTCTCGATGGCTCTTAATTACCCACTGGCGTATTTTGGATCTCGGAATACGGGACAATACGATTGAAAAATTGTGAGGCGTGGTAGCGCAGTGGTTAGAACATCGAACTCTCGTGCGACAGAGAGAGAGAGAGAGAGGGGGGAGAGAAAGAGAGAGGGAGGGAGAGAGCGAGAGAGCGAGTTACAGAGAGAGATCGAGATACAGAGAGAGAGAGAGAGAGAGAGAGAGAGAGAGAGAGAGAGAGAGAGAGAGAGAGAGAGAGAGAGAGAGAGAGAGAGAGAGAGAGAGAGAGAGAGAGAGAGAGAGAGAGAGAGAGAGAGAGAGAGAGAGAGAGAGAGAGAGAGAGAGAGAGAGAGAGAGAGAGAGAGAGAGAGAGAGAGAGAGAGAGAGAGAGAGAGAGAGAGAGAGAGAGAGAGAGAGAGAGAGAGAGAGAGAGAGAGAGAGAGAGAGAGAGAGAGAAGAGAGAGAGAGAGAGAGAGAGAGAGAGAGAGAGAGAGAGAGAGGAGAGAGAGAGGAGAGAGAGGAGAGCGAGAGAGGAGGACGAGAGAGAGAGGAGAGCGAGAGAGAAGAGAGAGAGCGAGGAGGGAGAGAGGAGGAGAGGAGAGAGAGAGAGAGAGAGAGAGAGAGGAGAGAAGAGAGAGAGAGAGAGAGAGAGAGAGAAGAGAGAGAGAGAGAGAGAGGGAGGGAGCGAGAGAGAGAGAGAGAGAGAGAGGAGGAGAGAGCAGAGACGAGAGAGGAGGAGAGGAGAGAGAGAGAGAGAGAGGGAGAGGGAGAGAGGAGAGAGAGAGAGAGAGAGAGAGAGAGAGAGAGCGAGAGAGAGAGAGAGAGAGAGAGAGAGAGAGGGGGGCAGAGAATCCGGGTTCAATTCCCAATCTTGTTCAAGCTCCGTTCCTTCACGTGTTTGTCTGTCCCGTGCGTGGTGGCAGCTCCCGCCTCTGATGATCTCACCACCTGTTTCCATCTCTGCCGGTCCGTTGCTGCCACTTGTGGCTCGTACAAGTTGACGTGTGTCCGCTCTTTGGCGTTGTTTTGCTAGTCCTTTCTCTGCCTGCCTGTTTCTTCGCTATAGGCATGATGTTTCCGTGATGGCCGGCGCACACCAGTCTTATTTTTAGGGTGATTAGATAGTTTATCTACATTGGTTTTAGTATTGCGAGTATGGCTGAGGCTTGTGCGATTCATGAACAAACTTCCGGTTTTGATCCTTCTTCCGACAGAGTTGCGCCGAGATATTTTTAGTGTTTAATTGTTTCTAGTTCTTTCCCAGGTCATCCGCATAACGTGTAAGCCTGACGTGTTACGAGGCTGCCAACACAGACAGATTGCTCCTCCCTTGATCCTCCGACTGCACGGAACCTGGTTGTGTGTTTCGAGTGCTTCAGCGTGCATTTCATTCAATCCACCGACCCACGGCATTGCACACGTCAAATGACGGTGACAGCTTGCTTGCCGAGGCACATCGGCCGGAATATCAGTCGACTATACGACGTCATCCTGGCGGTTGTCACGCTGTCGCCAGACTTGGTCATGCACACAGCATTCCAACTCGAGGGTAATGCTTCCAACACACAGCTTCCCTTAGCAGATTGTATAGAATGTTAAAGATTTCTTTATATAGCATTACAAAGTTACCTATATTATTAGGTCATAGTGTGTAGTACGCTGTAGAATTCTACAGGATATAAAATTATGCTACAGAATGTTTGCTCGATATTTTGTAATTTGTTTTAGAACAAATATGGAATCCTGTTGAAAGTACAATATATTCTTTGCTTTCTGTGTTCTATCGTGTAGTGCGCAAAATGGGTCACAGACTGGTTCAGAGACTTAGTTCGTAAAAGACAGCGAGCTCACATGAGTGGTGATTTGAATCAAGCAAAAATATTGCGTAATAAGGTCAACCGAGCCGCTTCGAAACTTAAGTATAATTTTTACCAAACACAAATTGCAGCAATGCATGAATCGGGATCCCACGATTGGTGGAAGCATATGAAAACAATAATGGGACTTAAAACAAATGGAAAATCATGCATGCAAGGTCTAGCTAACAAAACAACGGATGGTGATTGTGGCTTACTGGCCAATACAATGAATGATTTCTTTGTGTCTGTGAGTGACCATTTGCCTCGGTTAAATAAGAGTCACAAGGTGTTCGAAGTTAACGAGGAACTGCCGGATCAGTATGTGATAAGCGTATGTACTACCTTTAAAGCCTTGGAGAGTGTTAAAGCCAACAAGGCTACTGGGCCTGACAACATCCCTGCATGGGTGTTAAGAAATTATGCAAATGTTCTCGCCCCTCCATTAACTGCTATTTTTAACAATTCATTAAGAGAAGGTGTACTCCCTATGGAATGGAAAATGGCCAATGTAATACCGTTGCCAAAAACAAGCCCCCCTGTGTCGATTGAAAAAGACATTAGACCAATTTCACTAACTCCAATAGCTGCCAAGGTGTTTGAATCAATAATAATGAAATGGGTGGATTAAACAATTGAAGGTGAAATTGATGCTAAGCAATTTGGGGGAATTAGCGGAACGTCCACAACAGACGTTCTTGTCGAACTGGTTCATATGTGGTATAAGGCGACAGATAAATTGAATTCTTATGTCAGAGTTGTAATGCTAGACTTTAGCAAAGCGTTTGATCTTATTAATCATCATTTGTTGCTAGATAAGCTACAGTCGTATGGGTTGCCCGCACATATTTTAAGATGGATGGCAACATTTCTATTAGACAGAACTCAACGAGTAAAAATAGGAAATGAATATTCCCATTCTGGTCATCCCAATGGGGGAGTACAGCAAGGGACATTGTCTGGACCTAAATGTTTCCTTGTTTATATAAATGATTTAAGAACGACTGTTCCATTATATAAGTATGTAGACGACAGTACGTTATTTGAAATATGCGACAGAAATGATGTATCTGTTATACAAGAGTCGGTTGATATTGCTGCTAGATGGACAGAACAGAATGACATGAAAATTAATTCCGAAAAATCAAAAGAAATAATCATTAGTTTTGCACAAGATGGCAATTTCAGAAGCACTATCCCGAATATAAAGATTGATGGGAGGGATATAGCACAAGTTTGCCATGCCAAACTATTAGGTGTGACCATTTCTCAGGATCTGACATGGAACAAACACGTGGATAATATTGTGAAAAAGGCTGGTAAACGCTTGTACATGTTATATCAGTTAAAGCGTGCAGGGATTACCCAGAAAGATCTGGTCAGTGTATATGTTAGTGTGGTGAGACCAGTTCTAGAATATGCATGTCCTGTATGGCACACTAACTTGCCCCAATATTTGTCTGACAATATTGAAGTTATACAAAAAAGGGCACTAAAATGTATTTTTCCTGGATTGGGTTACGCGGAAATACTTAGACGTGTTAACCTGGATACGTTGAATGTAAGACGGGACAGCATTTGTCAAAAATATTTTGATAAAATTAAAGTCGGCACACACAGATTAAATTATCTGCTGCCTGACAAAAGACATATCAAATATAATGTTAGACAACAAAATGTGTACCCGTTACCAGTTACTAGAACGAATAGATTCCGTAACTCCTTTATACCGTGGGCTTTATACAACTGTCAGTAAAAAGGCTATTAATATGGTATGATTTGCGGTATCAAATGTATTTATATTGTATTTGTATGATGTTTTGATGAGTTAATTGTAACCTATTGTAATGTCAATCCAACTCAGTTGAGTTGCTAATAAAACTTGTGTTATTATTATTATAAAAATATTGTCATATTTCCTATACCATATATTCTATTTAATTATGTAGCTTAATTTGCTGAGGATGTGAAGAGAGTGTAAAAATGTGGTGAGGAAACTGGACACGGACAAACTGGTCCGTGTGTTGAGCCTAGCGGAGTGTGCCCTAGTTACAAGGATACACCATGGTATACAACGATACGATTCAAAAATGGACTGATCTGTTTACACTATACACGTAAGGCCTGACAATAACGACATACACGATTGTAGCGTTTTGAGAAACAAATATTTATTAGTCTGCATAAAGCATATGCCATTGTAACCATATATGGCACCGCTGTGTAAAGCAGCTGTTATCTTAGTAGTAATACAAAAAATATTAAGTAATGAAATAATTAATTTGGCACATGTTTAATTGTTGAATTATACACCGTGTATGTAGATGTACGTTTTTTGTCGCTATAACAATTTATTGACTTAGGTCGCCATCTTACCGGAGTATTTCTACAAGGGATTCGATACAGTCTTTGTCGGGGTCGTTTATCTGTCCCATATCCTATTAAAGTATTGCGTTGTTTAAGGGTACTCCTTAGTGTAAACCTGTATCGCCCTGAAACTATTGCATTCTTTAAGCAGGGTATACCTGTCTATAAACCTGTCTCGCCATGGTTGTATTGCATTGTTTAAGTAAGATACACCTCTGTGTATAAACCTCTATCGACATAATTGTATTGCATTGTAAATCAGACGGACTTGTTCGATTGTATTGCACCGGTAAAGCAGTGAGTGGCTGCGCCTCATTTAAGGCACACAAACTGGAGGCCACATGACAAGATGAACGTACGACCTAACGACAGCATGATCAGACAAACCAACAAAGATTAGTCCAGTGTTGGGACACATCACCGGGCTGGGGTCAACACAAATCGTCGACAGTAATGCGAATCATATAGAGAGGCAAATCCTCAAAAAGGTAATATAAACACTCGCCATACTTTAACAAACTACTCACCATATCTTGACAAAATTTACAATATAATAAAATATCATCTATATGTGGAGTAAAGATAAATTTGGTCAAGATAAGTAGTTTCCTTTAAGATATTCCATGAAGCCTGTATTACTAATTTGCCTTCATATCACCTCATGTTGTCGTGTGACTTGGTGCCGACGACGTGGCCCAGTTGCGTAAATTCACAAGTGGTGAAGCCGGGCGCCTCCTGAACTTTTGGATTCACTCAATCGTCGATATATCCAGCGCTCTTTGGGACATGATATTAATGCTAGCAGTGTGAATACTTTAGGCCCCTAACGCAACATCTACACATGTTTCACATGGGCGGTTTACATAGTATATCCGAATAATTGACGGATTCTTAACAAGCTAATGGCTTCGTCGTCCACTTGTGTGGCTTGTTTTGTATGATACAGTTGCCACACACCGCGTTGCTGTTCACAACCAACGATTGTTTTGTTGTTCACAACTAAAGAGAAGTTCACAGTTTAGATCGTGTCAACGTCGATAATGTTTCACATGACCAGCAACATACTCGCCCACGTCCGTAACGTGTTACGTTGACCCATATCCCGGTTCGAAATGATTCCGGATCGGTAACGGCCGCGTGGCCTGTACCTCGTCGATGGTCGTTGAATGACGACGCGACCATCAGGTTGACATGTCGATGTCTGTTGTTGACGAGTCCTGCGGCGGTTCCATCTCGACCTTTATGACGGAGATGTCGGTGGTTTTGAGTGACGAAGTGCGCGAAATCTCCCTGTCTTTGAAGTCGAGATTGTTGAAGTTGGACACTTTGATGTTCTTCTCGTCGATCCAGTAGACGGCGTACAACTTCGGCACGAAGAGACACAGCAGCGTGACGCTGGCGTTGAGCACGAGAGCCAGCGAGAGCAGGGCAGCCTTGTGGTAGGCGTAGAAGGCGACGAGGTAGGTGGGCAGGAAGGCGATCCAGATGAAGATGGTCGTGACGACGGAGATGAAGATGTACCAGGACTCGTTGAAGTTGTCGGGCAGCTGGCGCGTGAGGAAGCCGAAGACTGCACACAGGAGCAGGAGCAGGATGTTGAAGGAGAGCGGAATGAGCAACGCCTCGAGCTGCAGGTCGCACTGCAGCTCGACGTACCTCTCCGTCACCACCGGCGTGTTGAGCTGCGCCCTCGGCGGGTAGAAGAGCAACGTGAACGTTGACATGATTACCTGCAACCGGAGAATTGTTTATAGTGGATTTGTCGCATAGTTTTTTGAACGTTACGGTTGATTTTTTTTCCTTCTCTTCGTTTTCGCGGCTCCAGCATGATTAGTTATCACCTATATTCATAAAATGATTGTATTTGTATTAAAATAATCAACACGTTATTTTGAATTTGTTATCCAAAATAACGAATAATAATAATACAATAATATAAAGGTAACTTCGATTGCGTCTAAATCCTTAAAACCATGCTCAGAGATGCATAAAGACAAACTAGTTTTACAATCTCAAACCAAGAACCAGTACTCGATATGTCAACAGTTGGATATGTACGCCAGAAAACACACAGTTTTATGTGTCAAAATGAACACGGTTTGAAAGTTTAACTCGGCTTGTCTCGTGACACAGTTGCATGTATTCAATTGGAAATGTTTGCATCATGTTGGGACCTACCTGTATAAAGATGGCGACGGCGACGAAGATCATCTGTGTACCATTGCTCGTCAGTGTCACTCGCAGCTGACAGCGCTCAGCCGCGGCGAACAACCGGTACACGCGGTTCGTCTTGATGAACAACGGCGCAAAGATGGCGGCGATGCTGATGTTGAATCCGAAGAAGGTGATGTAGCATGACGAATTAGTGGGCTCGTAGATGAACGCAATGGCGGTCATGAAGGCGATGAACAGACCTATGATGATGACGCTGCTCAGCTCGCGACTTGATCCCTTGATTACCTTCCGGTTCCGGTTCTCGATGAAAAGCCACATGACAAAGAGCGTGGAGAGAAAGCCGGCGCTGCCAAGGACGGCGAGGCCGATACCGATCGGGTCTTCCCACCGCATGTAGGTGGCAGGGATGCGCACGCATGTTGTGTAATTTACGTCATCAGGCCACGTGAACGGGTCACACTCGGTGCAGCCCGTGACGTCGTCGTTGAGACGTTCGTTGCTGCGACATCGGCGACAGTCCCAACAGCACCTGACCTCCCGCTGTAGACAACAGCAAGTTTCATATAATCGCTTTCTTAGCTATTTCTAACTTAGTGGCAAAAGTAAAAGAACATAAAAAAATTGACGTCGTGAATGAGTGGAATAGTTGTCTATACACTTGTGTGTACATAATGATTGTGTGTGTGTGTGTGTGTGTGTGTGTGTGTGTGTTGTGTGTGTGTGTGTGTGTGTGTGTGTGTGTGTGTGTGTGTGTGTGTGTGTGTGTGTGTGTGTGTGTGTGTGTGTGTGTGTGTGTGTGTGTGTGTGTGTGTGTGTGTGTGTGTGTGTGTGTGTGTGTGTGTGTGTGTGTGTGTGTGTGTG
>JAODUO010000617.1:280000-296700 GCA_025642075.2 Ridgeia piscesae
CCGTGTGGAGCGTCGAGATGTACGACCACCCGTAGAAGTCGACCAACTCGACCATTGCCTCCGTCTGGTGGAAGTGGTGGAAACTAACATATTAACTAAGGGATATACGTTGTTTGTCAGATGTTATAATTTTAAAAGGTTGGCAAATGTTGATGGGAAACATCTTCGCAGAGTCTTAAGAGCAATGTGTCCGTTATCAAGATATTAACCCATACACAGCTCTGTAGCGCTCAATTAAATCGGGTTTTACATGCAGCCAACATGTTACAACGTACCTGGTACTTGTCCGGCGGCACAACTCGGGAGAAATAGTCGTACTTGGTCTTGTCACTGAGTGAGTCACTGCTGGCCGTGTAGCTCACCTGGCAGAGAACGACTTGTATTTTTTTAAATAATAATAGTAATTCTTCAATTTAGCAGTTATAAACGCAATCACAGTGCGTGCGTGCGTGCGTGCGTGCATGTGTGTGTGTGTGTGTGTGTGTGTGTGTGTGTGTGTGTGTGTGTGTGTGTGTGTGTGTGTGTGTGTGCGTGCGTGTGCGTGTGCGTGCGTGCGTGCGTGCGTGCGTGCGTGCGTGCGTGTGCGTGTGCGTGTGCGTGTGCGTGTGGGTGCGTGTGCGTGTGCGTGTGCGTGTGCGTGTGCGTGTGCGTGTGCGTGTGCGTGTGCGTGTGCGTGTGCGTGTGCGTGTGCGTGTGCGTGTGCGCGTGCGCGTGCGTGTGCGCGTGCGCGTGCGCGTGCGGCGTGCGTGTGCGTGCGTGCGTGCGTGCGTGCGTGCGTGCTGCGTGCGTGTGTGCGTGTGTGTGTGTGTGTGTGTGTGTGTGTGTGTGTGTGTGTGTGTGTGTGTGCATATGAGCACCATTAAACAAGTGTGAAAATAATTAAATCTGTCTCCTCACCTGTGGCACGTGGTGAGCACTGAGGAGTGTGCTCACCAGGATGGCGTTGGCGCTTGAATGCGGCCCAATGACAGCGGCGACGTCGTAGAAAGGTCTCGGCACCAAGCCGCCGGAACAAGACGTCCGCACACACCCCATGACCGGGGTGAGTCGAGTCGTTCGAGTCAGCGCCACCTGCAGGCAGAGGGCAGACGAACGACTTCAAACTGAGATATATATATATATATATATATATATATATATATATATATATATATATATATATATATATATATATATATATATATATATATATTCACACACTTATGCATACTTATATACACATACAAATATTAAAACCAGCATTTTTCATTCGTTTAGAGTAAAATATCTAAACTTTCAATCTATCCAGTCAGTCCATGGCCATCATTACTACTACTAGTAACAACTGTTATCATTAACTAACCTTGCCTCGCCCGCAGTCGTTGAGGATGGCGTAGCCGAGGGTGAGGTTGGGGAGGATGTTGGGATCTTTGTTGATCTTGTCGATGAGATAGAGGGCTGACTGTGCGCCCTGCACGGCGAACCCTCGCACCCGGGAGCCGCAAGTCCTGCCGACCTCCGCCGTGGACAGCGGGAAGAGGAAGCCGAGCATGAGGTCCCCCTCCTGCACCAAGTCGTCCTCAGGCAGGCCGATGGACTACGAGGACAACAAGCATTTATTGCAGCACCAACGTAACGGTCAATTGAGACAGATGACGTCGTTAATATGAATAACGACACTTTTATAGCGGGAGGCGGCTACTTGCTAACCACTCACGTACAAATGCATGCAAAACACCTAATGTGAATCTTGTCAATAGTACCTTCAACTTAACACTAACACTACTACTAACACTAACACAAATACTAACACTAACACTAACACTAACACTAACACTAACACTAACACTAACACTAACACTAACACTAACACTAACACTAACACTAACACTAACACTAACACAAACAGTTACACTAAGCCTAAACCTAAACCTTTTTCCACATAAGAACAACCAAAAATGGGCATTTGTACGTGAGTGGTTAGCAAGTAGCTATTGCTTATCTAGCGCCATAAATCTAGATAAAATCCATTAGGACGTAATTACGTCTACACTATTTGTATAAAATATTAGTAATAGATAATACATAAAAAAGTTGCAGCTAAAGATGGTTATTAAAATAAAGGGTATGTTGATAACAAATGAGAGAAGAAATTGTGTAACATTAGTGTAATAACAAGTACAAAATAATACGTATGTCAAATAAAATAAGTAAATAATACAAATAAAATCAACTGACAGGTGCCTTCACTGCACACACAACCCGGAATAGATAAGTTTTCAAAAGACGTTAGCATTAGTCAGGGGACGGTGGAACTTCGACGTCTGTCTATGCCTTTATATGCGAGTAGTACGCACCGGTGTGTACTCCCAGTAATACAAGATAGAAGACATGATTTATGAACAAGTGTCGTTGCTTAGAATGAAGTATAGAAACAGACACACGACAGATTACGGTATAGGGTTTCGTTTCGGTTCTGTTCTGCAATCAGAACGAAGTGGATTCAGACAGTGATGACACAACACACATTCACCCTTAATAGTGAGTGATACTTACCTGGAAGACGGCCTTGTTTGTCGAGAGGACGACTGTGAGGAGGAATAGTTTCTGCAACCTGGACATTGTGTCTTGTGACGTGCACCTGACAACAAACATCCACACTTGTTATAATGCACATTATCAGTTGCTGTTCCGCGGAATTGACGTAAACAAGTGCACGGTGTTGGTATTGGTTGATGAACGCAAGACATCTTAAGTAGGCATCCGTGTGACACGCTGAAGATGAAGAACGGTCGATAACATTGCATAAAAACAAAGACGTTCGTCAATTTTGAAATTGTATAGAAGTATAGTAGGTTTGTCAAAAGGTGGAAGGAGACGCCTGAGAACGAATGATGGGGCGACATACTTGCTAAGGATTCGATGTAAATCATTAAATAATCAAATTGAAAATTCGTTTGGTATTGAATAAAGGGATTATATTGTATTAACACACGGTTGTTTTCAAGTTATTACTAACATTTAAATGCAAACTTTGTAAATTTATAGAAACATTCTCAGGTTCCCCGTCGCTTTATTAGCATGATTTATTGGTCTGTCTGTTTCTTTCTCTAGCTGTCCTTAGTGACGAAAGATAGTCAAAGTATCGATATTCTAACAATCTGGATACATCCTTACATTAGCCGCCTGGCGAAAATGGCATTGGCGGGTACTGCACGTGTGCAATTACAAATGAAATTCATTCTACTTCCGTCCCGTCTCCACGTGACGCTTTCTTAACGACTGAGGCGGTGTTCTCTTTCGCCTTTCTCTTGAAGGGCTGGGCTCTTGCGAACGCAATTAGGTCAGCTGTGTTATGGTGTAGCCTGTGCGCCGAATATAAAAAATCTTATTGATATATGGTAGATTAAAATAATTACAAATGCACACGGGCATGTGCCCGAGGGGCTGCTGACGGTGGCTGCAGTTTTTGGAAGCCGAGTTTTTAAAAGATGTTTTACGTGTGTAGATTGACGTAGTGGAGGCTGGAAGGTGGTGTGTGTGTGTGTGTGTGTGTGTGTGTGTGGTGTGTGTGTGTGTGTGTGTGTGTGTGTGTGCGTGCGTGCGTGCGTGCGTGCGTGCGTGCGTGCGGCGTGCGTGTGCGTGCGTGTGCGTGCGTGGCGTGCGTGCGTGCGCGTGTGTGTTTTATGTGTGTGTGTGTGTGTGTGTGTGTGTGTGTGTGTGTGTGTGTGTGTGTGTGTGTGTGTGTGTGTGTGTGTGTGTGTGTGTGTGTGTGTGTGTGTGTGTGTGTGTGTGTGTGTGTGTGTGTGTGTGTGTGTGTGTGTGTGTGTGTGTGTGTGTGTGTGTGTGTGTGTGTGTGTGTGTGTGTGTGTGTGTGTGTGTGTGTGTGTGTGTGTTTTTCCTTGATGTCTATGTTTTCCCTGGGGGTTTTGGAAAACCCCTAATCATTGGCTTTTTTGGCCAAAACTTTTGGTTGGCACAAATGTAAAATTCCCCCTTTTTTTACACAAATCAGTAAGATGCCCGATGACACCGATGACACCGATGACACCGATGACACCGATGACACCGATGACACCGATGACACCGATGACACCGATGACACCGATGACACCGATGACACCGATGACACCGATGACACCGATGACACCGATGACACCGATGACACCGATGACACCGATGACACCGATGACACCGATGACACCGATGACACCGATGACACCGATGCAGCTTCTTTCCTAACTTACAACTGTGTGTCTTTCTCTGGTTATTTCGAGTCCGGTGTTTCATTGACCGTCCACAGGACGAGGTTCAGCCACGGCCACTGGCCTTAACACGTAAAGGGAAATTAGTTATGCGGATTATGCCTTATATGGTGCGACACTACAGGTTCACCTTTTTCCGTGTGTTGAATTAGACTACTACACACGGATCGATACGTTTGTCCGATGAGAGGTCGCCATCGGAACTGTACATGGGGAAATGAGATCTAGCGTAAGGACAGAGCTGACGATGAATTAATGACACTCGGATACCTGGCACGCCATGAGTGGTCTCTTAATGACACATCTGAATTGGCATGTCATTATGTCATCGACGTTACTGAGGAAGGCGTCGTGTTTAACTTTCCTATAGACATTTTTTATTACGTGTTTATTATGATAACACGGGCAGTACTATTTATACTGCGTCATCACGTGAGCGTAGATGACGTCGGTGTTCACATAAGTATGACATTTGCACCTGATGTCTTTTCATTGACATTTATAAGTATTGCACGTCAGCGCCTTCCCTGAACTTGGATGCTTGGAAATGTGCCTAGTCACGCCATCACGCACCATTATATTGTAATTAACAGCGGTAGAAACTACGCTAAGTTTGTGAAATAAACAGACGACTGCGTGATTTCGACGACATACAATTAATGGCCTCCTGAGAGACCATTCTGCATACCCGATGTACATCGGATTGCAGTTTATATTTAGGGTGATGACCTCGTTGAATGCCTCGCGATGAGAACATATATAGTAGATTCATTGACGACCAAGTCATTTTTCAACGAACACTCATGTGAACGGCTTTGTGTCGTCTCAACTTTATGGGCGGAGGCAACAATGATTGTATCGCAATACACAAATCACCCGACCGAAGACCGTCGCGTGTGTTTCTGGGCCATAAGACGGACGACCGGGGAATACTACATTAGTTTGATGCGAGCGTCTAATGTCGTGAATAATGACGACTTAGCGGCTATTCGACGCACGTCGACGCAGAAGTTGCCGCAGGTGTTGTACGGGGAACGTTGCTCTTTTCCATCTTCACCGAAAGCACATCGCTAAGATATGCCCGCCAGCCTTTTGCCGCATCTTCATTAGGTTATTGCTAAGGTCCACGCGAGGACACGCGTGTCCAAGCATCACACAGTCATATCCTGTGAGATTGAATTTGCTGGTCACACATTAGTTGGTACTTAATCTCGGATGTTGCAGACACTCCGGTATTTAGCGGAGGTAATCCAGCTTCTGGGTCACGTGACCTGTACGTTGGTCACCTATTTCTTGACCAGAGGGATACGAGTGCCCGTGGTTTATTGTGTTAGTCGCACACATTTAATGCATCGCTTACTTTATGTTACCTGCTTATGTTTTTTTATGGAATAAATATTGATGCATCTCGTATTCAATACCTAAATATAATCAAATAAGTCGGTACTCGAGTTACAAGGAATGTAAAACATTTAAAGTGTGGTAGTATTTAAAGTGTAGTAGTGTATTATATAAACTCCTTATACGTAAGATAATAAATATAATAATTGATGGTGAAATTAAATTGTTTAAAGTTTGAAAACAGAACATTAAAGGGGTGGCTGTTGTGAATGCATCAACATGACAATGAAAATTGCCGCGTATCACATTTAGTCCAACAGCCATCTCGGTCATTTATTTACTTCAAATGGTCAGTTGTCTTGTTGGTATTTCTGAATAGATCTGTATTAGGCTCATACAGAACACCGTGTCTTAAGGTTTCCGAGCAAATATTTGTCTGTAAACGAGGCCGTAGAACAGTAACACATTTAAAGGGGAAAAAAGGTAACACCTTTCCCTTTTTCTTTTTTAAAAATTTCAAAAAAATTTTACTAATTTTTTAAATTTCCTTTTTATTTGTTTTTTAATAAAATTAAATAAATATTTTTAAAATTTAAAAATTTTTTGCCTTAAAAATAATTTAAAAAATTTTATTTTATTTTAAAAATTAAAAATTATATATATAAAAATATATATATATATATATATATTATATATATATATATATATATATATATTTTAAAATATATATATATATATATATATATATAAAGTTTTATAAAAAATATATAATATATATATATATATATATATATATATATATATATATATGTATATATTAAAATTATATATATTATACTTTTTTTTATATATATATATATATATAATAATATTTAAAATGTTTTTTTTTTTATTATATATATATATAATTTTAATTTTTAAAAAAAAAATTTAATTTATGGTTTTAAAACACTTATTAATTTAATTTACGATCCTGTAAATGTTGTAAATATAAGTTATAATTGTAACTGTTTGTTGTAATTATAATTATAAAATTGTAGTAACTACTCTAATTTAATTTAGATTTCGTCTGAAAGAGTATAAACGATTATACAAAAACGTAATTGAATTTTATTTACATAGCTACTTTTTCTATTTGTCCTAGACCCAACAAAAAGTGATGATGTTTTCAAAAGTTTAAAAAATTAAACATAAAAAAATTTCAATTTCCCAAAATTTAAAAAAACTTTATAATTTTATGACACTTTTCCTATTTACTTTATATTTCCACTCAAATTTTTAAAATTCCCAAAATTACACACCAAGACTCCCACCCCCTTTAAAAAAATGAGATAGAAGGGGGGGCGATATATATTATAAAAAATATATATTTTTTTTTTTATATATATATATAATTTTTTTTTATAAAAATATAATACCTACCCAAATACACTGCGGGGGCCCGGGGATAATGTAGATTACGCGTCATCCAAGGCGGTTCTCGGCTGAATACATCAAACGTTGGTGGCCGGCCGGTCTCTATCTCGGCAAGACCCTCTGAAACTCAGGTTGATGTTCGTTGGAGTGAAGTGTGCGACTACAAAGCCTACTTATATAGCAACAATGGGCGCATCATTGGTCGCTCGTCGACGATGTATTCACGCACTTACTGCAGGTGACGGTGGCGGGTGACGAAGTCTGCACAGTTAGACGACAGTTCATTTGGTCAGTCCGATGCTCTCTCGAAGGAAACGTAATTGATTGGCTTGGCTGCTTCAGGTAGGATAATCAATGGGGCTATGCGGGTGGTGGTTATGTTGACACGCCCCTTTCTTGATGGATTTCTGTTGTCCTGAATGTTAGTGATATTGGGACAGAGTGCACGAGCCGCGCCGATTTAGAGCAACTCGTGTGTTTGACTAACAAAAACATGGCAACCCGCAGGCCAAACTATGTGACAGGCTCATGAACTATAATTACGCCAATGTGTACAAAGAAGAACATCAGCCCATCCTGATGGTAGACCCAATGATTCTATAGCTTGTGAAGCTATATAATCATTGGTAGGCCTATATAAAGTCGCATAGACGAGAACGTTTAGAAATACGTTATCTGACAGAGCCTGGTATCGGCCACACCGAATGTAGATATGTTAAGTAGGAAGTTCCAGTTTGTCTTCACAAAGAAGAAGAGCTCAGTTATAACTAAACTTTAAGGCAACAATTTCCCATCCATCGGTCTACTGCAAGTTGACTTTCTCAATGTTAAGAACCTATTGTCGAATGCCTATCTTTCAATGGGGTCCGGTACCGACAACATCCTTTGTCACAGACTCATATTTAAAACATACAACTGGGGAAAAGTTCTAATTTCCATACTCTTCTTTGGCAAATCACCAAACACATGCTAGAACAGTTAGACCGAAGAAGGCATATGTTATTAACCGCGACGAAGTGTCTTAAGTTGGTTATCTTGTGTTTTATCAAAGAGATCCTGCGAGATCAGTTAACTTCATTCGAAAAATTCCAATTATATTCAAACCGTTGGGGTCTTTGAGTGGCTGCGTTGTCTTGCTTTACATTGCACGCAGTAGAGACACGGCTACAATACTGAATTCAAGTATAACTATATCCGGAATGATGTATGCGTATACATACCTCAAACGCATTATTGGTAGATTTATGTTTGATTAAGCCACAAACAAAATATTTATGAATTTGTCGAAAAGCCACTTCAGTGCAACTTATCATATACACCATAGTTTTACATAATGCGTAAATTAATATAAATGTTTATATAACCGCCATTAACTTAGCTATAGAACAATACAAGGCAGTTGTAAAACACAACACATTCATGTACCAACAGTGTTGTTATCAATTTATTTAAACATGCTTGTTAATTTGGCGGGATATAAAAATTTATAAAATTTAAATTTTCGAATTTTTTTAAAATATTTGTAAATTATAATTCACTTTCTTTTACAAATTCTTTATTTTTTTTTTTAAACAAACCTTAAATTTCCAATAAAGCTTTGGGTAAAATTAAGCATCATCAAATTTCCCGGATTTTTAAATTTATTGGAATTTATTTTTGTGCCCTTCCTTGGTCCCAAAGTTGCAAGCCCGCAGCCACTTTTTAAAACCCCAACCGGTTTTAAAATTTAAAAAATTTTTCCGAAGAAGTTAAAAAATTTTAATCTCCCCCCGGGGAAATTTTTTTTTTGATAAAACAAAATAACCCAACTTTAAACACTTCGTCCGGGGGTTTAAAAAATTGCCCCGGTCCAAAAATGTTCTAATGTTTTTTGGTGTTTCCCGGGGAAAAGGGGGATGGAAATTAGTTTTCCCCAGTTTATGTTTTTTAAAAATGAACTGGGAAAAGGGTGGTGGGACCGGCCCCATTTAAAATTTAAGGTTTTAAAAAAATTTTGGGTTTTAACATTAAAAGTTTTAATTGCAAATTAAGGCCGGATATAAAATTTTTTAAATTTAGTTTAAAAAAAACTCTTTTTTTGTGAAAGGAAAAAATTTTTTGGAATTCCAAACATAAAACTAAATTCTTTGGGAAAAACCATTTAGATAAGTATTTTAAACGTTTCTCGGGCTTGCGGCTTTTTAAAGGCCACCAAAATGATTTAAAAATTGTTTTCCAAGGTTTAGGAAACTTGGGGCTACCCCAAGGGTCTAAGTTTTTCTTTGTAAACATTGGGGAATTATATTCATAAACCTGTTTAAAAGTTTGGGTAAATTAAAAAGTTTTTGGTTAGTTTTTTAAACCCGAGTTGTTAAAGGGGGCCCGGCTTGGTGGGATTTTTTTAATATTTCCTTTAAAATTAGGACAACCGGGAAATTTATAAGGGGAAAAGGGGCCTTTTAAACATAACCACCCCCGTAGCCCCATTGGTTTCCTTTCCTGGGAGGCCAATTTTAATTTAAATTTTCGCCTTCGAGGAAAAAGCCCTGGCTTTAAAACCCAAATTAAATGGTCGGTTCTCTTTTTGCGATTCGTAGGCCAACCGTCACCTTTCGAAGGGGCCCTGTTTTGTTGACAAACGCCAAAGATGGGGCCCATTGTTTAATTAGGCTTTGAAAAAACCCCCAATTCACCCAAAAGAACCTCCCTTAGTTTCCAGAGGGTTTTTTGCCAAATAAACCGGCCGGCCACCAAACTTTAAAAGTATTCAGCCGAGGAAAACCCCCCTTGGAAAAAGACGGCGAATTCCCCCAACCAAAGGGGTTTTCACTATTTTTACCCCCCCCCCCTCGAGGGATTTTGGGATATTTTATTGTCATAAAATATATATATATATATATATATATATAAAAATAAAAATATATATATATATATATATATATATATATAAAAACGAAAATTCCCCTATTTGTTTTTGTCGGGGGGGGGGCCCCGGGGGCCTTTTGGGGGAAATATAAAGTAAATAGGAAAAGTGTCATACGTATTATAAAGCCTTTTTAAATATTGCAATTGAAATTTATTTATATGTTAAATGATATTTCTCTGATCTCGCTTAGAAACACATCATCACTTTTTGTTGGGTCTAGGACAAATAGAAAAAGTAGCTATGTAAATAAAATTCAATTACGTTTTTGTATAATCGTTTATACTCTTTCAACAAATCAAATAAATTAATAAACACAATTTAAAAAACCAAAAATCATTTAAAAAATTTACATAACAATCCCAGGCTTTTCACTCCAAATTTAATAATAATTTTTTTTATATTATTAAAATTTTTAAAATTTTAAAAAATAATTATCATTATAATATAAAATAATAAAATAATTTTGTAAATATTTATTAAATTATATAATTTAAAAATTAAAATAAATTAAATTTGTAATATAATAAAATTATATATCAAATTAAAATAAATAAATTTACGGTTTCATCCCAAATTAAATCCCGTTTAAGGACAAAGGAAGTGAATTGCTTACTGGGTATCCAGTTGCTCCCTCGTAAATGTTTTTTATTTTAAAAAATTTGCTTGAAACCAAGACACGGGTTCGAGGGGTTCAGGTTTTTCAAAGAACACTGGTTGAAGTGCAAAGCGGCTTTGGTTGGGTTCCTGGAGGGGTTTTGAAAACCCTTAAGTTTTTAAAAAAAATTTTTTTAATCATTTAAAAAAACCCACATTTTTTAAAACACATACATTTTTAAAAAAATAACATTTAAAGTTTTAAATTTTGTAACCAGACCACTTAGTTTTTTTGGGTTTTAAACGGAGATAAAATTTTTATAAAAAAAATGCATAAAAAATTTTATATATATATATATGTATATATATATAATATATATATATATATATATATATATATATATATATTTTATATATATATATTAATATATATATATATATATATATATATAATAATATGTAATAACAATAAATATTAAAAAGTAATTCGAGTAAAATAATTTATTTATTAAAAAACAAAAAAAAAAAATTTAAATTAATAAAACTTTATAAATAGGAAGTTAGTGTTTTTGTTCCCCTTAAATGGTTACTGTTCTACGGCCTCGCAACAAAAGCCGTTTTTGTGGTTTGGGGGGGGGTCGGACCCTGCGGCAACTTTGCGTCGACGTGCGTCGAAGCCTAGTTTTTTCATTGGTTTTTTTTTCCGGGTTTCGTTTGGCCGAACCAGCCCCTTGGGGGATTTGGTTTCGAACTTGTTGCTGCCCGTTGGAAGCGGTTCGGTGTTCGTTAAATGCTTGGTGGAATGATTTCTATATATGTTTTCGAGGTTAAGGGGTTTTATAACCATAAAAATGTGAATCGGGAAAATGGTTCTCAGGGGCCTTTTTGCGTCACCAGTTCGTTTTTAAAATGCATTTCCGCTTATTAAAATTGGGGGGGGCGGACAGATTCCAAATCCAAGTCGGGGGCGTAATCTTATAAATCAAAGAAAGCAAGGCAAATTCAACTTTTTGAACCGACGTTCTTTGATGCGATATAAATAGATTTTATATATAAAATAATAAAAATGTCTAAAAATTTTAAAAACGCCCTTTCCGAACGTATGACATAAAACACCAACAGATGCATTAAGACCACCATGCGTGCAGTATCCGATGTCATTAAACAGTCACCGGCCTTACCTATCATGTTCTCATCCCCTCCGGAAAAGATCCGTGGTGAGTTTTACCCGGGGGGTTGTATGTCCAATAGAGGTAAATCATTCCCTTTACGTTAAGGCCAGTGGCCGTGGGGAACCCCCCGGGGGAAACACCGGCTCAAATCCAAAACACCATTTAATTAGGAAAAATTCGAGCAGTGCTGGTGACGGGGAAGGTGCAGGACTAATTGATAACCTTATCGGGCGTTGTCTCTGTCATGTTTAGTTATGTTTTCCCTTAGGTCTCGTTTAACTCATTCTTTACCCTATTAAAATAAAAACCCATCCTACCCAAAAGTGGAAAATAAACCACCAAATGCTCAACAAAAAACCACAAAAACCCCCAAAAACCAAACCCCCAAAAACCAAAAAAAAAACACCCCCAAAAAAACCAGGGCCCCCCCGGGGGGGGAAAAAAAAAAAAAAAAAAAAAAAAAAAAAAAAATTTTAAAAATTTTTAAAAAAAAAAAATTTTTAAAAAAAAATTTTTTTAAAACCCCAAAAAAAATTTTTTTTTTCCCCAAAAAAAAACGCCCCTTTAACCACCCTTCCAAGCGAAAGGGGGCCCCCCCAGTAAAATCCGTGAAGAGGGGGGAAAGGGGTTTTATTTAATTAAAAACCCCCCCAAACTTTTTGGGGGGGGTGAAACAATTAGGTCAGCTGTGTTATGGTGTAGCCTGTGCGCCGAATATAAAAAATCTTATTGATATATGGTAGATTAAAATAATTACAAATGCACACGGGCATGTGCCCGAGGGGCTGCTGACGGTGGCTGCAGTTTTTGGAAGCCGAGTTTTTAAAAGATGTTTTACGTGTGTAGATTGACGTAGTGGAGGCTCTAAACTGTACAAGTTCGCGCTGATCACGGACGAGAATGACACCGATGACACCGATGACACCGATGACACCGATGACACCGATGACACCGATGACACCGATGACACCGATGACACCGATGACACCGATGACACCGATGACACCGATGACACCGATGACACCGATGACACCGATGACACCGATGACACCGATGACACCGATGCAGCTTCTTTCCTAACTTACAACTGTGTGTCTTTCTCTGGTTATTTCGAGTCCGGTGTTTCATTGACCGTCCACAGGACGAGGTTCAGCCACGGCCACTGGCCTTAACACGTAAAGGGAAATTAGTTATGCGGATTATGCCTTATATGGTGCGACACTACAGGTTCACCTTTTTCCGTGTGTTGAATTAGACTACTACACACGGATCGATACGTTTGTCCGATGAGAGGTCGCCATCGGAACTGTACATGGGGAAATGAGATCTAGCGTAAGGACAGAGCTGACGATGAATTAATGACACTCGGATACCTGGCACGCCATGAGTGGTCTCTTAATGACACATCTGAATTGGCATGTCATTATGTCATCGACGTTACTGAGGAAGGCGTCGTGTTTAACTTTCCTATAGACATTTTTTATTACGTGTTTATTATGATAACACGGGCAGTACTATTTATACTGCGTCATCACGTGAGCGTAGATGACGTCGGTGTTCACATAAGTATGACATTTGCACCTGATGTCTTTTCATTGACATTTATAAGTATTGCACGTCAGCGCCTTCCCTGAACTTGGATGCTTGGAAATGTGCCTAGTCACGCCATCACGCACCATTATATTGTAATTAACAGCGGTAGAAACTACGCTAAGTTTGTGAAATAAACAGACGACTGCGTGATTTCGACGACATACAATTAATGGCCTCCTGAGAGACCATTCTGCATACCCGATGTACATCGGATTGCAGTTTATATTTAGGGTGATGACCTCGTTGAATGCCTCGCGATGAGAACATATATAGTAGATTCATTGACGACCAAGTCATTTTTCAACGAACACTCATGTGAACGGCTTTGTGTCGTCTCAACTTTATGGGCGGAGGCAACAATGATTGTATCGCAATACACAAATCACCCGACCGAAGACCGTCGCGTGTGTTTCTGGGCCATAAGACGGACGACCGGGGAATACTACATTAGTTTGATGCGAGCGTCTAATGTCGTGAATAATGACGACTTAGCGGCTATTCGACGCACGTCGACGCAGAAGTTGCCGCAGGTGTTGTACGGGGAACGTTGCTCTTTTCCATCTTCACCGAAAACACATCGCTAAGATATGCCCGCCAGCCTTTTGCCGCATCTTCATTAGGTTATTGCTAAGGTCCACGCGAGGACACGCGTGTCCAAGCATCACACAGTCATATCCTGTGAGATTGAATTTGCTGGTCACACATTAGTTGGTACTTAATCTCGGATGTTGCAGACACTCCGGTATTTAGCGGAGGTAATCCAGCTTCTGGGTCACGTGACCTGTACGTTGGTCACCTATTTCTTGACCAGAGGGATACGAGTGCCCGTGGTTTATTGTGTTAGTCGCACACATTTAATGCATCGCTTACTTTATGTTACCTGCTTATGTTTTTTTATGGAATAAATATTGATGCATCTCGTATTCAATACCTAAATATAATCAAATAAGTCGGTACTCGAGTTACAAGGAATGTAAAACATTTAAAGTGTGGTAGTATTTAAAATGTAGTAGTGTATTATATAAACTCCTTATACGTAAGATAATAAATATAATAATTGATGGTGAAATTAAATTGTTTAAAGTTTGAAAACAGAACATTAAAGGGGTGGCTGTTGTGAATGCATCAACATGACAATGAAAATTGCCGCGTATCACATTTAGTCCAACAGCCATCTCGGTCATTTATTTACTTCAAATGGTCAGTTGTCTTGTTGGTATTTCTGAATAGATCTGTATTAGGCTCATACAGAACACCAACACGGTGCGGAACTAAACAGCCAAATATTCTGCTATAACCTAAATGTACATGCGCACATCAATTTGCAGCGCTTATCTAATCAGACAACTGTGGCGCCGGTTATAATCGCCATATCACTGGTAACATTTATCCCAGCCGAGTATTTGATTACTTCCTATCTAGCCCATAAATTTTGTTTTTTTCGGTTTTCTTTCGTTTAGACATTTCTGCGCAAAAACAATGATATGGTACCTTATTATACACGAAAGGGTCCTATGCGTCAACAAATAATATTTATCGTGCATTCACGCAGCGCACATACGATTTTAACCACGAAAATCAAACGCACACTTCCTGAGAGTGGATTCAGACGGCAAGTACTTCAACGAGCAGTCATCTGACTACGCCAGCACACAATCGGTTGTTGTTGGTGCGCGTTGCCACATTTATTATATCTGGATAAACTTGCAAAAATGACCGCCAGAGCAAGGCCAGCGCGCGAGAAGCATCTATAGCACAAGTGACACACATAAAGCCATTAATTCTTGCTTAACCCAGCGTGCGAGCCGAGGCGCGAGGCGTCAATTAAACCCCGCCGAGAGTCGACGACACGGCGAGAAAAGATCGCAATTTTTATGGAATCGAGGATGTTTGATTTTGGGAACAATGTGAATGTGGCATTGTGTTTGTGTGGATACTGCGTCCCAATGTCGACGCACATCGAATTTGTATGTTGTCTGGAGAAAGCTGGGTTGCCCGACCGTGCTGACAGATGCCTGCATGAGCTATGCCTATGACTGACCAAGACATCTGTCAATGACACAATGTTGGGAATATCGGTCTGTTATCTATGTGCGATTTGCGTGCAGACTCGTTCGTTCGACCAAAGTAGGTAGTAGGTAAGTAATATGTAGTTCAACAGGTATCGAAAAATTATTTTGCAATTCAAACCTAAACAGAGCAATTATACTTGTATGGCCACACAATGACACATATTAAATAAAAAATAAATTCTATCTTCGAATTCGTAACGTAAATCTTTGTTACAAACTTATTTTATTTTTGACAGGATGTTACATGATGTGTGCATCCTTTTAATATAATTATTTAATTTCCATTTAAAATGTTAATACAATTTGTTTAATTTATGTAAATAATGTTATTTAGATATGCGTGCTGCCATGCAATTTATAATATAGTCTGAATAATAAATAGATGTGTAATAAGGACATTGTGCAATTCACATGAGAATATTGAATTGGAGTTTTAATGTATTGTATACAGTATATTGGATATGTGCGGGTGTATATGTTATCAACACCACAATCATAAATTCATGTGTTTGCAAAATGCTGTAACAATTTAACATAAAAATTATTTGTTTGAAACGCTGTGATAATTTTATTAAAGTATTTCACAAACAAATCAACCAATGCGCTGACTTCATGATGTGATATTGATGAATTACACAGTTTTGCCAATTACTAATAATCATTATAAGATAATGATTGTTTACTATAAATCAAATGTCAGAATGTATCGGTTAGCTGCATATCATCACTGCACATGTTCAATGGGATGCTTCCAACAGGCAGCAGGCATAGTATACTAGCCTGGGTTTTTTGCAGGTGCAGAAAAGGGAAATTAGTTTTTTGTTGTTGTAAACAACAAAATTTTCTCTGTTTCTCATTAGTGTCAGAACTGCTTGAGTCATCATCAGTGATATCGCTGTCATCCGCTACCGCAGATTCCGGATCACTGTCTTCAGAATTTTCCTTCTGACTGTTGCAGACAGAATGATCTGAAGATGGAGACAGTGAGACTGGGACATCCGAAGTGTCATCCACATTGACTAGACTGCCATGGTCAGTTGAAGAAGGCATGCAGGACTGCGACGACAACTTTGCATACCCATGGTCATGATGAATATTCACTGGAACAACAATATCATATGTATTAATTGCTGCATTGATGAAGTATCGCATTGGTGACATGATCACTGGCTCTTTTAGTTTGACACTACAAGTTAAAAGGGTTTGCAATGTGACATCCATACTGCCATGAGGGACAATGTCATCTGGTGCACAATCCTTTGAAAGGTGTGCTTGGGATTTGTGAATCCTTCATCTGAAAGAAAGATACATATGTAAGATGGTATGTATCTTCTGTGATATACATATAAATAACAATGTTTTT